>JACATO010000586.1:0-149165 GCA_018389105.1 Nautilus pompilius
CTCTCTTTACCTCCCTTAACATTTAGGGAGCACAGATTTTCATTATTTTGTCGAAAGAAATCATATTGAAAACCATTTTCTCAAGGGGCTTGAATGCGTCACGATGGCGGCCTAAATCTAAAGCAGGGAGTTTTCCTTATATTTACAACCAGTTTCAGTCTCCTTTGTACAGAGAAAAGTCGTTAACCGGTGCAACCTGTTTCGCTGGGAACCGATTGTTCGAGTAAAGACTGGAATCAGCCGGAGGAGAATTTCTCGGGATAAACTCTGTGGTAGAGGCAGAGTTCTCTTTCTGGTCGAATTCAATTTTCCTATTGTCTGGATTTGTCTTACAATCAGATTAACAGGATTGAAGATGTATTCCAATCCAGCCCGCCGCAGTGTGTGCAATACGAGCAGGATGCAAAATCCCCAATTATAATCAGAAATCATCTTCCATTTCCGGTGGCTGCCCTTTGGAAGATTACATGGGTCCTCCAACTGTGCGGGCCACTCACCTAAACACATACCATGCTCACATACATTACATCCCTGCTAATCGTAAAGGTTACTAAGTTTTAAAATGTTTAGTGTTTTCAGCAGCATCATATTATCATAATGAATGTCATGTAATGAAGCCATACTGCTGATCTCATATGCATCATCAGTAATTTTACCTACAAAGTAAATTAGAGAAGTAAACTTTTGTTTCTTTATTGTTTTATTTCAGATGAAAGCTGATCTAGATGAGCGCACAGTTTTAGGACTGGAGTAGTTCGTGTTATCACGGCTTCCGGTCAGTTCGTACAGAAAAACACTTTTTAATCCTTATAAATTAGCTAAAATTAAGTAATGTATCCATAATTACTAGGCCTACTTAATAGTTTTACAGGAAATCACATTTAGCAAAATATACTAAAGATATTCAGGAAAAGTCACTTTAGATTCAAACTTTTCAGGAGAGAATTAAGCCATTTGTTGTACCTTTTTGTTTAATCATTTCCATGCCACCTGGGGGTGCTCTCATTACCCATCCAATCTGTGTTACACAGCACAGGTTCGGCTATAGGTGCTGTGACACCGAGTTAGTTCCTTCCTTCCTGATTACGACGACAAATCCGTATGCTGTTCCAGCCCCACGTGTTTACATCACCAGACTGGTGACTGAAGGTACAGCCAGGTCAACACAAAAACTGCTGGCGCTTCTTGGCGTCAGGTAAAACCTGAATTGGTCTACGGAACGATATAAATAATAATGTTATTGCTATTATTATTTATAATACACATTTAGAACAAACATGAGAAATTAATGAAAGGTTCTTTAAAATTATAATAATTTTTTTTTGAAAATAAAGAACTAAAATGTATTACTATTGTTATGTTTCATCAGTAAATTATTGGTTATTATTTCAATAATCTAAACAGTAATTTCAGCGAATCACGAAAGGCAGGTTCCACATTCTCTGCCCGCAAGACCAGCTGTATATTTATGATGATAAGTTGTTTACCTTCCTCACTTTCCACTGGAGCAGTCCCTCTTCAGTACCAAAATCTATATGCTGTTCGCTCTGTAAATTTCAAACTTTGCTTCCACCATCTTACCAATTTTTCTTTCTGCTCCAGCTTAAGATCATCTACATTTTTTTTATTTCCCTGGACTGGAAATATTAACTTCTGTATCTTGATTGGCTAAAAATCTGCACCGGAAAACTGCTACTTTATTTAAGTTGTTTAATAAATAAACAATCAGCTAGGGAATGGTTAGATGATGTTAAAGTTACTAAGTAATGATACAGAACGTAAAGATATAGGACCTATCCTAATCCACTTGTCTTCTCCAGAATGCTGGTAGATGTAATGTGGATATTATGCTGCTACTCACTGATGATCAATTTTTCCAAGCAAGACCTGTGTATCTAAGGAAACAGTTACTGAAGCGAGATGTGATGGTATTAACACGAGAACTCATAGGTCAGTAGAAGTTATAAATGCTGCAGCATAACAAAGGATGTTACATGTTTTAGACATTTTTATGACAAAAACCCTTCGGCTCCATATGTTCAATAAAAGATTAAACGAATAAGGGAGACCTTATTATTTCTGGTTAAACGTCACCTATACCACGCTGTGGACGAGATCTTATTAAAACCAGACGATTACAGATCATGTGGTCTTACTTTGCTCGCTGCTCCATCCTAACTGATGGCTGACTCTTGAAACGTGAAGCTGCAGATTACCACCATAGCTGGCGCACAATATCCCAGAATGCCTCTCACTCGTGGAGAAACGAGCGCCATACTTTTTAGACTCTACAGTCTACAGTCAACAACGGCGCCAGTCCAGCACTTTCCCAAAAAATAATAATAGAGCAAAACTGATGCTGTTGAAAGATCGCCATACTTAAAGTTCCCTGAATCAGTGTATAACTGAGTGCAGAAATCTCATACAGGATCGGTGGGGAACAGTCACGTGACATCACGGTACTGTAACAGTTTTCTGCCAAGATGTCTGACAACAAAATGACTGTGTAGCTGTAGGTCTTCAGATTTGTGGGGTGATTTTTATTAGGAAAGATGTGAATTTTGTTTAAATTACCAGTTTTTAGTTTGAAAAACTTATATAGTACTAAAATAACAGATAATGAGAATTATATTACTCCATTACTCACAATTGCATAGTCTATTGAAATATCTCCGTTTGATTTCTAGTTGACTCGTGGCAGATCTCCTCCTATCGGGACATTTAAGATTATCAGAAATTTTGTCAACATAATCCAATTATTCTATTCAGAAACTGTAAAAGTGATGACAGTATTAAAAAAAATTACATTTGATTATCTGCCACTACTATTTATTATTTAATCTCATCGATAGCTAACATTGCAAGTCATGAATTATGCAGTGCATATAAAAACTTTGGTCATATGTTTTGTAGCTTGTGAAATGTGTGTGAAATGTATGGTACAAACCATACAGTTCAACGGCATCTCGCACAACCCTGACGCATGCAAGGCTCTTTTTGATTTTCATAACAGAAGAGAGCTATAGCAAGCATTAATACTGGAAAGTGTTTGTTTCGACATTTGAAATATACTTTGGGAAAACAGCGACCGTGATGTGAAATTGAACGAAATAGCAAGAATATCAAAAGTTGTTCATTTGGACTCCGTAATAGTGCGATGCAGTATAGAATATCAATGAAGCATTAATTACTATGATGGAATGTTCATGTATCTGCTCTGCTAAACTTGTCTGTACGCAGGTTGTGCTGGTAACTCATTTCATGTGTTTTTGACCTATGACAAAGAAAATACCACTAAATATGATTTCTTTCTAGAATTAATTCAATTAGGTTGAAACGTTTGGCAGCGGATCAGCAGGTGAATGACTGGAGGAGGGATGAGAACTGACAAAGCTGGGCTCCTGATGGTGTAACCTGCTATAATCAAACTGCTGTCCGCTCAGTAAAGTTTCTGGGTGGGAAAGATTAGGTACAGGGTGGGTTTTCTTCCACCCAAAGTAAACAAATGTCAGACGACAGGAAATTCATGGTTCTAGTTCTGTAATTGCTTTAACAAACGATAAGGTGGCATAAAAGATCCAGGATGAGGTTCTGAAAGATGAAGTGAAGATAAATTTTCTTCAGTGTTAAGTTGTCGTGTTGCCCAATTTGTTCATCTGTTGATTTTAGTAAATGAAAGTAGGTTTGAGGAAATAAGAAAAAAGAGAGAGAGAGAGAGATGAATTTTGGGGAAATATTCTGCCATAATAGGAAGTCTGATTTTGTCCTTATGCAGATGTAATTGGGACAAAATGGTTCACTGCTGGTTCTGTGCCTGTGATATTTCTCGCCATCCTCATGGATTCTGATAGTCCCAATAACAACATTAGAAATACATGTCACAGTTGGTGAGCCCATCAACAGCTTTACTCCGACTGGAGCGAGCGGAAATAGCCCAGTTACTTGCCCGTATCACGTGATCTGTAGACACGGTCCACTGTTTGTGGCTGGTGGTGAAATTCTTTTTGTTGAAAGAAAACAGGGAATATTTCGCCGATGATGGCGATTTGTATTCTCTTGTGTTCGGACACAATTTCCCTGCTTTTAAAATAGTTTGTATTTATTATTATTATTATTAGTTTAACATGATTGGTAATTTTCTTTACTTTTTTGTCCCATTTTAAATAAACTTCGACTGTGACCTTCCAGCTGATTGGGCATCGATACCAACAAAACATTTGGCTGATGTCGCTTTAAGGTGATTCTTGCTTTATTAACCGCCTGTATTTCATATTGGTTAACTTATATGGAGTTTACGCAACAAATATAATATTAGTTATTAATATCCAGTAATTCGGAATGCCTGTGCTCTCTGTCGTTTTATCTGTATAAGCTTTTGAAAATGAAGGATCGAATCTATGAAGATCAAAAGCAAGAATTTATTTCCTATAAGTCAATAACTGTCAAAATTTGTACTTTTGCACGTTTAAAGGAGTTGTCTCCCTTATACCATAATAAAAACAAATTTCTTACACCCTGATCACCTCAGAATTTCGCCTAAAAACAGTTTCGATAAAAAATTCTAATATTGTTCTCGACCAACATCATCAGTTTTACAGGTCTACAAATAAATATAAATCCATATTCCTGCTTTTGCTTCAGTTTGTAATTAAGGGAGGTAATCCGTGCATCACCACAGGAGAAATCCGTTACTTTTCAGAATAAACAAACAGTAATGCTAGATTTTGCTGCACACTTACATACATCTGAACGCACCCCCTTCCCCCCACTGGCAACACAATAGATATTTAGATAAAATTACCGACGGAATCATATTTATAAATCATCGATGAAAATAACTGAAATTAAAACTTTCAGTTACACATTAATAAAATTTGTTGTACCTCCGTAATATTCAGTTTGCGGCAGGACTTCTCAAGAGAGAGAGCCCCGAGCTACCTGCCGCAGGGGAGGTAACTGGCTCAATGGGTACTTATTACTATCAGGCAGGGCGGAATGCAGGAAACTCTATGCGCTCAGCTCCTTTGTCTACATCGTCAGTATTTACTGAAACAGCGAGGAAGCAGATTTTGTTAACAACAAAACAATCGAGTAAACAGAAAAACAACTGGTTCTGATACAATGCAATAAATAAACAATAAAGTAAAACAAACAGTAAACAGGGTAACATAAATGGACCATTAAATCAGATAAACACATCAGTAAATACCACAAGATGAAGCAGTGGAGGTAATATGGCCAACCCGTCAGTGAATAGAGGGAATTCACATCACATACACTCAGCTTGGTAGACGCTAAAATGACTTCCTCTCACAACATCCAATAAATCGGAGTAAATCACGGTTCAATATCATACAATTCATCTTTAAATTATAATTCAATTTAGGATAAATTTTAATAAAATCAGGAATCACCAGACGCAGCAGCAAACTGGGTGCAAGACCCTTTAATGGTTTCATTGTAGTCTGTTCTCCGTCCGGGTAATTTCTCGTTCGTGTGTTTGACCGGATTAACCGGTTTTCCGGTCAGATGTACACCTCAGCCACCGATTCGGTCTCCGTCTGTTCCCGGTCAGAGTCCTTGTCTGGCATCACTACCAGTATCAACAGGCGGTTATCCAGACTGGATGTAGAATGTACACTCAAAGATACGGAGAGCGATAGAATCTGACAGAGACACAGTTTCTATGCAAACAAAATTAACCCCTTACCTTGGGGATGCCCCATCACAAGCGAGTTCCGTGACCACACCGTTGTCCTCCTCTCATTCTCAGCAGCAACATGGAGTTATCCCCCCTGCGTTTGTTCAAATTACGTGTACAGCCGCGCGTCCCGCTACTTTGGCGAACTGCGGCAAGACGAGCGGATATGAGGGCGTGGCTAACCAGGACGGACCAATCAGAGCGCGACCCGCCAGGAGAGGAGGGAAACTGAAGCCAGCAGACGACCGGGTCCTGGTGCTAAGGCGGGAAAGCTGGCAGCGGATAGAAGAGAAGCCGGGCTGTCCTCAGTAGCCGACATTTCTCCCAGCTTTCACAGCCCGGATGCGGTTTTCTTCATCTTTGACAAGATGTCGGACGCCCTGTTGTAAGTTTTCACTGCTCTTCAATTATTTAGAAAAGACCGCCGCCATTTGTCAATTGTTGTTTGTGGTCGTCGGTCTGTAGGCGACATTTCGTTGTTCGTACATTATCCAGTAGCGATTATCCTGGCCCCATCATCCAGGTAATGGATGGATCGGTCATGAAGACATCGGTCAGTTACGTGTGGCCCCTGTGGATAATTCTTATCGTCCATTGGATTAGTCCTGTCCGGCATTTGGTACTCCATGGAGTACATGCACCCACCCAATAATGATGTCTGTGCTCAGACCCCCTCCACCTTAGTGGTCCTTCCTGTGATGTCTGTGGGCCAGTCGCATGTTCCAGCTCCCCTCTGTACTGGTGTGTGCCAGGAACAGCACTGAAGCCTAAACTTTGACCCGTCAGTAAAGCAGACATGGCTCCGGTCATGTGATGTCCACGGCAGATCGACTGCTGCTGTTGACACCCCATGAATCATCTCTTTCATGCAGCCCCCTGTGGTGTGAGGTCGAGGCTGGTGCCAACCTTCCTCCTGCTACAGAAAGATGAGAAGAAACTTGAGTCAGTGCTGAGTTTCTGCTGGGGTTGTGACCCCTGGTCGACCCTGGATTAATCACTGCCGAGAAACCACACCTGCCATTCCTCCCCTGAATCTGGGACTGCCCAGCCAGCCCCTGTCCTTCCCCTTAAACATTTACTGACTGTGGTTGGTTAAATTGTTTTGACTTTTGGAAAAATCTGCTGTACAGAAGGCGTCAAAGGAATCCGTCTCCCTTGAGAACATTTCCGGGTGGATTACTGTTTATACACTAATTAAAATGGTCGATAAACAGGTTTCTAACTTCGTGTGAGACAGCAGCATCAAGAACTATACATCATTAAAAATCAACCTTGAACTTAGCAGATTGGTTGGTTCTCTGTATCCTTCAGTACGTGAAGCTCAGTGGAGGAGATTCCTGGCTCTCGGTTGACCCGAGGTGGGTTTTCATTAACCCAGCTGAAGCTTCGTTCATACGAGGCCACGGCTACTGGTAGAGTTAGATGTGTGCAGAGGTGTTTCGCTGGTAGGACACATTTCTGTGGGTGGGTGTGTGTCAGTCAGTCAGAGGTTTTACATCAGTCGGTTGAGAGATTGTAGTAACTGGTTAATAAACTCTTGGGACATTTTGCAGACCGTTCACAAGTCAGCTTGAAAGTGTTGTATTAACTACCCCTTTTCTTTACTTTAATTCTGCACAATTTTCTAAATTTTTAAGACTGCTAAGCAGTTTGTTGCTCCCCGCCATATAAACTGTGCACAGGGCAGCTTCCCTGATTGCACTCCCCTGTTTAGCTACTATCCTTAATTCGTGACAATCGTGGAGTCCATTGTTTTATTTGTTAAAATAAGTGACATTGCTGATGAGGTGCAGAGAATGTTTCTCAGGTGATAGTAATTTCAGCTTCAGTGTGGATCATCTCTTACCATTGGGAGAATTGTTAATACTGTACATTCATAGCTTCCAAATGAGTCTGGTGAAAGGCTTTTACCATTATGGTAGCTGTTTGCTCATATTGGTCCCAGGCACATAGTAACATTATTACCCACCTTCTCTTCCTTTGTGCACATGGCAACTTATCCTCTTTCACTGAGCTTTTGACATGAATCAAGTATTTACAAAAGGTAATAAATAAATGAAAAGACCAAGTTCAAACTTCTATTTCTTATTGTGGTACTGAAATTAACGCAGGAGAGTTCATGGAAGAGTCGTGCTTAGTCACAGGAGGAGACACCCAATGTTAAACATCAGTATGCATGTATCTTATTAATACCATTGATCACCCACCACCATTAATTTGCCCTCAAGTGATACCTGTTGTTGTTCGGAACTTGGCTATTCACCTTTTAAATACATTTACATAAAAATAAGAAAAATACTTCTACAAACTTTAGAAAGGCTATTTCTAGTCAATTTACTTTTTAAATCATAAAACAAATTACTGTGGCTACAAAACCAAAATTCTTTCTGCATAATTATTAGAACATTTAATAAATAAACCATAACATTAACAGATTTACAAATAGGATGTTGTAGGTTGTATGTATTTAAAATCATGCAGTAACTATCTAATTA
The DNA here is from genome assembly GCA_018389105.1 of Nautilus pompilius. Classification (NCBI taxonomy): domain Eukaryota; kingdom Metazoa; phylum Mollusca; class Cephalopoda; order Nautilida; family Nautilidae; genus Nautilus; species Nautilus pompilius. The sequence goes on from JACATO010000586.1 coordinate 8,197, forward strand.
GAATGATTGGTAACTTATGTGGTGCACTTCCTTACTAGTTTACCAACTTCATAAATAAATGAACCTGACTGAAATCTACATATTTCAGGTATGTGGCTGTTTATGCAGTGGTGAATTAATGCACAGGCCCAGGGGGCTGAGCCAGTTCGTGGAACTTGAGGAAAATTATTTTTACTTGAAAGAAATTTTCCATAATTTTCCATCAATATTTGAGATTTCTTTTTGTAAATTTTGAATTATAGAATATCAACCAAAGATTCTGTTTTATATAAGTATAGATAATGATTATCTAATTCTGGAGAACCATGTGATTGTAGGAGGGTAAATCAAGTAGTTCACTAAATCTGGCATTAACTCAACGTCCTGATTCTGTTTGCTTTTCTGAATCAGGTATACATATGTTTGTTGAATGACAACTGTTTTGTCTGGTAGTTTTGTGTGCCTTCTGGGTATAATGTCTCAAAATACATCAACTGTGGTGGTTTGTTTACAAATGTCTGCGATCATAAGAGAATTTTTACCAACACGGCCAAAATTCATTGTCACTATGGGCAATGTGACATCATGGATACTTTCCATGTGAATCACTGGGGCACAGCCTATATTAAATGTAAACAAAGCTATTCTGAAGTAGAGAGGAATAAAAAAAAAAATCCCATTTTTTTATCTGTGATACTTTTCTAATATTTTAGAAAGTATAGTTTAATTTCTGAAAAAGGGAATATTAAAATATGGTCATGAGGACATGCAAAGTCAGATATGGAAATAAACAAGGTTATTTTTGGAGTCTGTTGCTGTTTAAAAGGATCAAAATAGGCTCTATACATCACCTTGGAATCTCAGGGTACATTCATAATTAGATTCCTCTAGAATGAATTACATCTTAGTTCAAAAACTTATCACCTAAAGGAGGAGGGAGCTGTGTGCGTAACCATAAAATGCTGCATTTGTCTGAACTGGTGAGTTATTTCTCTTTATCGTTAAAAGTTATGGTGCCATTATATGCTGTCAATGAATGTGATTATTAATTTTATATTAATCTCTTATGTGATAAGGATGTGCAATTACCATTATAGTGGATGATTGGTTACCAGTTAATAGGCCTTTTAGTTAAATTTGTAACAATATTTTAATTACTCCTATTGGGAGGCCAGAAATTTATTACTGTACACTGAACATTATCTCAAGCAGGAAATAAAGTAGTTCTAAAGAGCCCTCTTTCCACTATGAATATATGTGAAACTTTGTTTCCCAACATGAAAAATGTTTTCTGAAGAAAATTAGAGTAAAGTCACTTAAAATTGCTCAGTTTAGCAGAAATAAAGACAAAAATACCTTGATTTCAACCTTGCAGTATGTAAAAGTTATGTATCAGCAATATTATTTTTATATAAAAGAGATATAAAACAATATCATAATAGAAAGTGTGCATGTTTTGCTTATTCCAATGTAAGCAACCAGCATAATGTTAAATCTCATTTTCATAATGTGGAAAACCTCTCCTGTTTTTGCCTAATTTTTTATTCACAATGTTATAACCTGTTAACTGATCAGGTATTTCTAATTCAGGTAAGTTTTCAAAATATGATAGAGCTGAGTGATCAAGAGCTGTTCTGATTCTCTGGTGGACCATACCTGACCCAGGTACCAAGCTCAGTATAGGGGATGATTGGACCGTACTGTGTCAAATATCTCATGGTTTCTTCCTAGGAAAGGTAAACAGATTTTACTGTAGCTGTATGAATAACCACAGCTGGATCTTTGTTAGTAAAAGTATAATACTTAATTACAGACGTCAAAGAACCTATTGTGGTTGGATTTTTCAGATGCTGTTTATTTAGCTGAAGAATCAGTAGTTGTAGCAGGCTGACCACTGACCGTTTCCAGATAAACGAGTAGACAAATGTGTTGAAGGTCGGAATGCCTTCTAAAACCTTTGTAATATATTTTGATTCAGAAAGCTTCCATGAAAGGTAAAAGCCAAATTTGCAATCAAGATATTTCTTTTGATGGTGAAACAGCAAAAACATGACTCTTATTATCAGCATACACCATTTAAAGGTGAAACATGTGGCCAACTATAGCACAAACCCCATGAAGCTGCTACAACAAAGGAAAGTTGATGAATGGAGGCCAGAGTGTAATAAACAGAGCCATGGAGGAATTTGCTGCTAACTTACAACCTTAGCTGTAGTAGACATTGATTTAGGAAGAAACTCATCACTTATCTTACTATGATATACGAGGTCTGTCGAAAAAGTATCCAACTTTATTTTTTCCTGTGGGAAGTAATGACTTTAGGGAGGCAAAAGTGTGCATAGTGGAGCCACATGCCTTCATGCGTAGTTTTTGGTGGGCTTCCTGAATGCGTCAGTCACTGTCAGGCAGCCAGCGTGTGAGGTGCTGTACTACATACTCTGTGATGATGGAACGTGTAGAGCAACGATCTTGCATCAAGTTTTGCCCAAAGCTTGGAGATACTCAAGCGGAAACAATTTGCTAAACTCAACAGGCTTTCGTTGACAATGCCATGGGTGTTACCCAAATAAAAGAATGGTACAACAGGTTCAAATATGGCTGCACATTGGTTGAGAGTGACCAGCGTTCCTGGAGGCTGTCCAAAAGCCACAATGCAGTTATCGAGAAAGTGCAGACCTTGATAATGGAGGATCGTCATTTGACGGTGCAGGAAATTGGTGTCGATGTTGGGATCAGTAAAGATTCTGCACATGCAATTTTAAAGGAGGATTTGGGCTTGCACAGAGTGGCAGCGAAATTTGTGCCCAAGTTGCTTCCTCAGGAACAACAACAACTTCATCTTGAGGTTGAACAGGACCTGCTGGATACTGCCAACAGGGATCCTGAGTTCCAGAATACCGTGATAACTGGAGATGAAATATGGGTGTATGGGTGCGACCCGGTAACCAAAGCTCAGTCATCACATTGGAAGCACCAACATCGCCAAGGCACAAAAACATGTCAGGTCCGGAGCAAAATCAAGGTAATGCTGACTGTAGTAGGAAACCCCAACAGAATCAGATCAGAAATGAATCCTTTAGAGGCTGACAAACTCCTCCGGTGTTATAGGGTTAACAAACAACAAACTATTGATTCTCATTTGTTTCGATACCAAATCTCTTGTCACTTTTTATAGAAACCAAATCTCATCACATTCAGAAGATAACGCATAATAAAGATTGTCTTTGTTAGTTTAGCTTTTGACATGTAGACTTCACTTACTCAACTGATAAATACCAGCAAACATTTATACAAATTTTAAAACAAAAAAGGAAATTTAAGGAATTTGCATTCTCTTATTGTTGTGACATTTGCTTAGCAACTGACTGACCGATGTCTGAATTTTTAGGGAATTCAGAGACAGACTAGAAGAGAAAGGGAAGAAAAAACAATTTTTTAATGTTCAGAAAAAGATCAACTAAAGAAAAGAAACAAAACAAAAAGTCCGTCCTCACGTTTTTAGCCAAGAGATGATCAGCATCTCCCAAAATTAAGATCCGTTACTAATGGCAACAGTAGAACAGTTCTTAATAATAAAAACATGTAATAATATTAAATGATGATAATATATCAATTAAAATCTTCCCCAAGCCAACAATTATAATAACATCATCTTGTTGTAATATTAACAAACTACAATACATCAAAAAGTAACTGACTACACGGGGGAAAATTTATTTTCTTTAATTTTTTACAGTTCAGTGAATAAATAGAGAAAAACATCATTCAGATGTCAGCTAAAACAAAGTAAGTGTACTTCTCCTTGAAGCCAAAAATAACCAATCACCATAGCAACTGCAGCACACATCATCTATTAAAATTTGTTTCTATGGTAACTTTACATACATCAAGTCTATTCTAAGGGGAGACAACATCATTATTCTTACTGAATATAGATTAAATTCATGAAATTTCATGAATTGAAATATCAGAGATAAAAGGATGGGTAGACAAGGTGTTTTCTTGAGGAGGAGATTATTTATCACCTTCAGTTGTACACCTTGTAAACTGTCACCCTGTCTGTCCCTATTTAAACCAACACAGGACCAAGGTTCAGGCACAGAACTGGTGTCTGTCAGTTGGTATACTCAGCTCCTGGTCACCTGGCCCTCTTCACAGTGACATCCTGGGGGGTAGTTCAGAAGGGTGTGACCTTCACTGGTAGGTAAAATTTTACTTTTCTGTGGACATAAAGACAAGTCAGAGATTTCAACACTCAGACACCAGGACATTTCCATCACCCCAGCAGAATAAATAACCAGGAGACCAGAATATCTCCCCCCCCCTTGATGAGGTCAATAGAGGACAACAGCTGACCATCCAGGGTAGAATAAATAACCAGGACACTCCCCCCCCCTTGATGAGGTCTATAGAGGACAACAGCTGACCATCCAGGGTTACAACAACCACCACCCCCCAGGTAAGGTATGAACAGATTAATTCTCTCCTGTTCTTGGTACAGACTCTCTCTCTCCACTCTTCTTATTCCTCTGAGCCATGAATGCAAATCATCCTCACCAAAGTAATGATGATCTCATCCTTATCACCTTCCCTCATATGAACCTTCCACCAATGGACCCTACCTGACTCCCTGATGACAAAATCATTCTCATTTTTTCACCCCTCCCCAGGCTTGTGGTTTTGTTTCCCTTCCTGCAGGTTGGACAGGGGAAGGAGTCCAATGGCTGCTGGCTGGACTTCATCTGTTCGATGTCAATGTGTTGTTGACTGGATCAGCAGCAGAAATGGAGACAGAGCAGAGTTTTGGGTTCCTTGAACTTCTCCAGATATGGCAGCCATCACTGTTCTCCATCAATCAGAATCTTCAACTCTGAAATTTTTTTTCATAAACAGTCACACGTTGATTGACGACATTGTTCACCCCTACTTGTGTGTGTAAGGGAGATAACTAATATGTTTTAATCAATAAAGTGTGTTAGATTTACATGGTCTGAATAAATTCTAGATGAATTTATAAAAAAAAAATATTCTTACACGGAGAGAGGAAGATATGGATAATTTTAAATTATAGCTCTCTCTTCGTTGTATGAAGCTATTATATACCTGTATTTTTGTTTGTTGTTAGTAGTCAGTATTTGCCTGTATGTAAGTAGCACATCTCGCTGAGTAGCCATGGAGACCAAAGAGACACGGATATCCTCAGTGTTGTCTTTGCCAAGAATAGTTAGTACTCAAGAGAGGGAGGGTGATGACCTACAGAATTGTTTGTTATTAAAACCCTGGCTTTTCTAATATTTTGTTGTCATTGCGGATATAAAGTGAGAGAGAAAAACGTTGTCCTAATGGTGCTACAAAACTACTGCAAGTTGAGAGAAATAAAGGTAGCTCACTTCTCTCTATTTGAGCTACTGCTGACTGACTGAACAATGATCCTCACCATGACGACGACAACAATAATAATGTAAAAACAGAGGACAGATAAACAGTCAGCTTGTAATTGTACCATCAGTTATGGCCAGATGTCGTCGTTTTTGGAATTTGCCCACTTTTAGTGTTAAGGTTACGGTTGTGTGTTAATCCCTCCCATATCTCATAAGTGCCCGTTTATAACCCTACAAGCCCAGGTTTTAAATGTGTATTATATAAATTCAATGTAACAAGAACAATTACCCAAACTGAGTTCCACTGTTTTATGCAGATTAAGGGTCTGAATGTTATGATAAAATTAAAATAAAGGGAACGAAAACAGGGGTCTGATGACCAGATGGTGTGGGGTTGGATCTTTTTTCACCTGGAACTTTCTGTGATCGGATTTTATACTAAAGTGCCATTGTCTGCCTGAATAAAATGTAATTAATGAATAATTAGGATGTTAGGCATTGATAATCATTATTCAGTAGTAAATTTTGACCTAAATATTTTAATTATTAACAGAATTATAGAAACATTGTACTATTTCTTTGTCCAGAATAGAGTTGATATTTTGTTGGTGACAGTAAACCCTGGAAGAATACTGGCGGAGACCCGGGGAAATGATCCTTGGCGGGATGATGATGCTGTGAGATCTATTCAAAGTGGCTTCTGTCTGTTGACACAGACTTATGGGATAGCTGTATTTGGTGTCGCTGCCACTCACCCACAGACCAGCGACATGGGAGGTAACTCCAAAATAAAAATTATACAAATGCTTCAAGTGGTGTATTTTTAAAAATTTTACCCTGGTAGACCGACCGAGTTTGATTATCTTTCTATTTATATCATGCAGTAAAAAATTCTAATATATTAGTTAACTTACCAACAAAGATAGAAAATAACCAAATATATTAAATGCGCATTTTCTCAGCTGAACAAAGGCCCCGTGATGTTGTTTTGTTGGAGAGAAAGACTTTTATACATCACCAAGTCCAAATGGTGATGAACACCACCAACATTTTGAAAAGTAAATGAATGCACTGGTCGTGTAGAGAACATTTTAACACACCTGTTCCACTATGGCACCAGCTGTATAAAGGTATGGTCAGAATTTTGATAAATGGTGTTGGTGGTCATAGGCAGAAGTAAATCAGGGTACACTATGTTCACCTGCTCTCTCTACACTAACATCTCTCAAAATGGAGAAGCAAACTGCGGTCCGACTGTTTCAGTCAAGCGAGTGTCAGCTTTCACGCTGCTCACCCAAATGTATAATTTATAGTAAATGCCCACTTTTCAATCTTGTTCTCATTTGCACCCAAATAACAGCCATCTGCCCATAATATTTCAGGTATTGCGCTATCCAACCATCAGAAAGTTATTGTAGCTCAGAACATCAGCTCACCATTCTGTAGAATGCTACTCACCAACTTGTGTTCAGTTTGCCTAGATTTAAGAAGTTAAAGCTGTCTACAGATCCCCACTGAACACCTTTCCTACTCAACCAGTGGCTCGGTCACTAGGTACAGCAAACACAACCACCTTTAACTTACAGACACGCTTTACATCATAGGCCCTGACCATTTTGTGATGAATAGTGACTGATTGGTTCACTGTTTCCTATTATAAAAGATTTCTGACTGAAAATAAAATTTCTCACCTTTACGGTGTGAAATTGTCAAGTGCTTTTGTTGTAACCTGTGTCTCTCTTAAACTGGTGTGCGTGTGTTATTTATTTAAATGAAAAACATCTGTTAGTAATACTCATTTAAGATCACCTATAAATTGTGTTGGCACCTGGTGCAGGGCTAAGATAATGACAACAACTAGAAGGAAGATATAAAATAGAATATCTGTTGAGTACAGAGATCAGCCTATTATATCCAAAATCAAGAAACAAATAGGTGAACAGAGGGAGAGATGATACAATTTATGAACCTTGGTCCAGAGTCTAACTGAACATAGTGTCATCAGAATCTGTCAGACAGGCTGCAGCCATTCTCCTATGTTACATCATTTATCTACACTTTTGTTTTTTTGCAACTTCTGAATCAACTTGCATATCCTTCATTATAGAACTGTAACAATAAGATATGCATGATCAACATCTGCATCCATTTTCATTGAAGATGGAAATCTGATTGGATCTGTAATGCAGACATGATATAACTTCTGTGTTACGAAACGTTTATCTCTCCTATTCATGGATAGTGTTTGTTCCATGATTTTAAAACCTGTCCACAGTAATTGACTTTACCACCCCTGAAAATACCCCCTTATAGCATCTGTTATCCCTTGTTCTATAATTTACTATTGTTCAGCACCACTAACTCTTGGCTATTTTTTGTACGAAAAATATTATTTTTGCCATCACAGATTTGAAAATCATCATTATAAAAATATTTTTCAAATAACAATTAGAAGGATCGCTTAATAATTTACTGTTTGCTTATTTGTGGCCTAACTTCTTATGAATTCACAATATCTTTATAAATAACCATCAATAATAATCTAATTTTCATTCTTTTTATATAATTAATTTTTTATTTCATTCCAATTTTAGTTTATTTTCAAGGTTTTGTATTAGTAATATAACAGATGTAAATATTGGATAAGTCTGGTGGAGAACACTTTTTCAAATATTTTCCCATAAACTAAACACATTACAGCTAAAGGAATTTTGTGTAGGCAGAGATAATTACAACAGATGTCAAGCAAACGAGGAGTCTGACTGAACTTTCCGTTCAACCCCTGTACCAGGTGGAATATGTACTTTACTGTGGTGAGCATGATTTTGAAAGTCATTTGACTCCCTTCTTGACTGACTGTAACCACAACAAAACAAAGAGGAATCCATGTAAACCTCAACCAAGACAGGTCAGACAAATGGTCTCTTGGTTTGTTAGAAGACAATTTCTATGTTCTGCATCTTAAAAGACAAAAAAAAAAAATTAAATGTCTGGTACCTTGCTATTTGAAAAGTTCTTATCATATGGTATCATGTTCTATTTTAAACTGCTTCAATCATAAAACTACAAATTTCATAACCTCACTACATAGACCTACTGACCATACATTATGAGAGGGACGGCCAAGTGAACAGTGAAGTAGACAGTTGAGACTGATGGAGGCACCGGCCCAATGTTGAAACATTAAAAGAAAAACACACTGGTGAGACTTTTGAAGGGCAGGTTCTAATCTCTTAGGCTATAATGGCATCGATGAATTCTTCCATACACTTCAACATGGATGTTTCTAATTCCTTATTAGTCATGAAAATTTTAGTTGTCTTCATTCACTGAAGACACTTTCACAGGAGATTTTTGAACAGAGATGGTGTTAACAAGTATTTGTTGGCTTGGAAAGGGTTTGGATAATCTGATGCATTAACAGAGAACCTACACAACCTTCTGTAGCAGTTCCTGGCTGATCCTTTGCATGATTCTTCCAGCTGACTCAGTAAGTTTATCTTCGTTACTGTCATTAACTATTTCGGTTTCAATGAGCTGACACCCACTACAGCAGCCATTTCGGTCCTAACATCCATATGCCTACACAGATCTGAAGAGAAGACTGCCGATCATTGTAGGGGACCAATGAGATTCTCAACAGCGACACTGTTTTCAAAAGAATCTGCTGCACAGATGTTCAGAACACGTACATAGCCACAGACAGAGGCTTTGGAGTGTTTTTGAGCACTACTGTATGGACCACATATGCTTGCATCAACAGATTTTCACTAACGATGTTCTCCATCTCGTATCCTTGATTTTCGGTACTCGACAAACCAATCCAGAAGAATCTGTACAGAAAAATGTCAATCTCTCTCTCATTCATTTCTTACATGATGAAAGGAGATGCTCATTCAACAGCACATCAAACTCTGCAACAGACGAGAGGAGCTCTGAAACTTACCATGATCAGATGTTACATCATCCGATCAGATTAATGCTTTATGTTGATGTCCCCTAAATGACATCACCTACTTCACTACAAAATGTCATGAGTCTCAAATCATTTGCAGTGCCTCAATATTAACAAGAATCAGCAGTTTTTAGAAATCAATCATTTCTGTATTTATCAACATATGCGCACAGTTTTTGATCTCCAACATTAAAGAGGCAGCCACCGTCGATGTAAAATTGTTCTGTTATTCCCTCGTTTAGCATCAAATGGCAAATGAGAGAGATCTCTCAGGCCAGATTGTGTCCTGTCACTTTTTACTGTAGTTAGAGTTCAATCTTCATATTGCCACCTGTGCCATTTCCACTTCAGGTAGCCAGACTCACAGGTGTAGGAGCCATGGGAACAGAAGTCACGGGGGCCGGCTGGACACAGTCATTAGTATGTTTATCAGAAATAGAAGAACTCCCGCATATCTGGTGGAGGTAGATTTTCAGCAGCATTCAGCTAATCTGACTCCCTCTTCTACGTGTCGTCTTTTTGTACAAAACATAACACATGGTTAACCAGTCAGCAGTGAGACTGAAAAGCACACGAATAAACAAGTCAAAGGAGTTGCCAACTAGTGAAGAGTTATGCTCAGACATCTGCACCTATGTGTAAATCCTCCATCTAATATGCCTAATCTACAGTCTCTATTTGCTGCTTTCAGTTACTTTAACTTGTATTGTGAAGCTCTGAAACTCTTCCTTCTGCAGGTAACCATTTAGTTTCCATGTGTCAAAATTCTGTAGCTGCTTTTGACAACAAACAAAAAAAAAATGAATGAACAAGAAACACGAAATGCATTACTTATCCATCCAGTGATAACGTGGAGACTTCCACAGCAAATGATATTATAAATGGCATCACTCATTTTTTGAAGTGTGTTGTAATTTTAATATTTTGTATGCATAGGAATGAATGCTTGGTTATAAAAGAAAACAGGATCAGGTTAGGTTAGATGAGGATGAAGTGGATTTCTATTTTATGGAAGGATTTTTGTATAGAAATATATATCTATTGGATTTATCTCTATTTATTTGGAAGAATTGTTTTACAGAGTATATTCCAGTTGTATGCAGGTAAATGTAGAGAATATTTACCCTAAAATTTTACCACTTGTCAGCACATAGTTATTATAATACAGAAGAAATAATACGGGGTACTCTCATATTAAATTGCAAGGTCTGTATGTTTGTTTGTTTATATTATTACCAAATTTCAGATCAAATTAAATTATCTTTATTCCCTAATTGTATAGAGATAAATAGTTAAATAGTGAGCATTGCGTGCATGGTATTTCAGCATGCAAAAATCTTCTGAAATACATTTTGTCAGCAGCAGATTAAAGAAACAATGACTCACACTGTTGATACTAATTTATCTTTTGCCTGCCATGACCTTGAAAATGCTTTTTCTTGATTACCTTAGATGCTATAATTGGATGGTAATTGAGGGTTGCAGAGTGAAAGCTGAAATTCTATTGTGCTAGTTTGTGATGGGTGTGGCCTTTGAAAACCAAGGACTTGACTGTTTATTTTGTTTTTTTTTATCGGCATTGATCACAGCATTTATTGGTTTAAAGACATAAGGAATCAAGTTTATCCTGAGTACAGTTCACCTTGTTTAGTTATTAATACTTTTTGTGAGTGAACATGTATGGGTTGGTTTTGCCTTTTATTGTAAGAGGTTTTGTAGAATGATGAGGCAACTTGTCTCTGCAGATAATCAGAATATTCCAAGTGATCGTTATAGGAAATTTTGACACTTTGCATTAGAATAACCTGGCTGATACACTACATTATGTCAGGTAGGTAGGAGGTAATATCTACCTGTGGAATGCAATGAATAATAATGTGGACACCAATTATTTAAACAAATTTTGTTTTGTTTTGATTTTAATAAGTTTTTTAAATAATTTGTAGCATTGCTAGAGAATAATTTAATTTATTAATGCACATTCCAGGAAGCTTGTAAATAAATGTTGAGTTTTTTCTAATGATGCTTTGAAAATAATATTGTTTCCGTTAAACAAACAGATCTGTAGATGTGGTTGATGCACAATTTGGCTGGCTGGCTCATATATACTACAATCATTTCCATAGATGCTGGTTAATGATTGACAATGTTTTGGAAGAAATAGCATAGCATCATGTTTCAGTTTGAACTTAACTCCTAACAGAAAGTAGAGGGTTAACTTGTGCATCTCTCATCCATGGTAATTGAACAGGGAAAGCCTGTCAGAGGATTGGCAGATTAATTTGTTCATTGACTATCTACATGCTAAAGGAAACGCCCCAACTATCTTAATGGATTTGATTAACACAGCAACAGCTTATTTTTTATCTTATCCATATCGTTTAATTTAAATACAGGTATGGCGTCTGATAACGAAGCTGCTTTATTATAAAGTTCGTTTTTTTCCTCTCCCCCCTTCTTTTGCAACAAAGAAAATAAAAGATTCCAGCAAGAACACATCACCAGAGTCTCTTGTTTTGATTTCAGTCAATCAGAATGAAGTGTGCCAAAAATAAAAGCCATCAGTTTAAGCCTAACACCTGCCAATACATAAGGATTGTATCTCGCCATTTCCCTTTTTATTGAAAATATTCATTATTAGCCACCACTGTGCCAGCCAAGCGGCCATCGAGCAGTAGTGATGTGTGTGTGCCTAACAAGAAGTTGCTTGTTATCTTGCTGGATGCAAAAATGCAGGCCATACGAGTTGAGGCAGGGGAGAAGAAATGTGATGTGGCTCACTTGCTAGGTATGGCTCAGTCCACACTGAAAACTGTCTTAATCCGACCAGACAGTATAAAAGTTTCAGTGAAAGTGGCAGTCATCAGCTGCTAAGAAATTAACTTGCATCAGGAGCAATGTAATGGAGAAGAGATTGTGTGTTCAGGTTTGGGTGGATGATATGACAAAGCATCATACGCTACTCAGCCAGGCTTACATTATGGAGAAATCCCTAAGTCTCCTTGAACATTTGAAGTTTGAAGAAGGTGGGAAATCTTCAGAGACATTTGCTGCCAGCAGAGGCTGGTTTGAGAAGTTCAGAAAATGAACAAGCATTCACAGATGAGGCAGGTAGTGCTGTTGTCCTATCAGCCCGTGAATTTACAGCCACATTGAGACGTAATTACCTCCAAGATTTAGTTAGGGCTTGTTTGGGAAAGAATGCCCTCAAGAAGCTTCAAATCCAGAGGGGAGAAATATGCACCCAGATTTAATGCTGCTAAAGACTGTTTCACCTTATTGCTGGATGGAAATGCCCCAGGTGATTTGAAATATAGCTGCCTCTTGTATATCATTCTCAAATACCAAGGGCAATGAAAAGGGCTCTCCAAAAATAATCTGCCAGTTATCTGGATGGCAAATATAAAAGCTTGGGTAATGATGGATGTGTTTTGTGACTGGTTCATCCATGACTTTGTCAAAAGTTATTGCAAGAAAAGGTGGCCACAAGCCTAAAGCATTATTGATTTTAGAAAATTCCCCCCTGGTCACCCTGAAAACGTAGATACTGTATGAATATCCATTCCAGTCGATATTGCCTTTCTTCCTCCAAATACAGCATCCATCCTACAACCCATCGATCAGACCCTTAAAGCATATTATCTGAGGCGAACATTTAGACAGCTTGTGATGAACAGCAGCAGACAAAATTTTTCTGGAAATCTTATAATGAGAGTGATTGGTAACATGAGAGACGCCTGGCAAGAGGTGACAGTCAAGTGCATGAATATGGTGTGCTGTAAGCTGTGGACAAGCGTTGTCAGTGACTTTGCTGGCTCTGAGACCAAGATGTCAGGAGTTAAAATGATGTTAAGCCAGCAAAGGAAGTAGACATTGATGATGTGTAAGAGCTTCTCAAATCTCATGAGGAGTTACTCACCAACAAAGATTTGTAAGAATTAGCAACAAGGAACAGCCGATGAGAGATGAACAAGACCCAGCTGCCAATGAGATGCCAGAAAAAGTGCTAATTATGAAATTTTTGTCTGAAAATATTGAAAAGATTATGGATGCAATGGAGGCCTTCTCGACTAACGACCCAGGCTGGGAACATGGCAGTGCTGAAAGAAATTTGCTATTGTGAGATTTTACAAGAAAGGAAGAAGAAAAGACAAGACAGTCAACATTTGATGCATTCATCAAAAAGAATTCCTCTGTTCAACAACTACAGAAACCAGAGCCAGGCTCATCAAACTGGGATCCTGGCAGTTTACCACGATTAACAACACTTATCCACTGTCGCCAAGTCCGAGCAAAGGTTGGCAACATTGGTAAACAGTGATGCAGGTCACTGGTGAGTGTAATTGTTTTATTTTTTTCTATTTTACTGAAGGTGTATCTACGATAATGTTTTATAATGTTCATATTTATTGGACTTGTACATCTTGTATAGTATGCAAAGGACTGGAACCTATTCCCATTCACCTCGTCTTGAAACCTGTGACACTGAAGTTTCTGAGAATGAAGTGGATTGCATGAACATATCCACTTATTTGCCAGAAGTATACATGGATATTCAACTTGTTTTCAGATATATCTTTAGGTTTTTACACCAGGGTCACAAATGGACTCTTCTTATCAGGACCTGGCAGCTTATGAAATAAACACTAGAATAACATGGGCTCTCACCAAAATTTAACTTTAAGGTGTTTCAACTGGAACTTGTTCATTTGTTCTTTAACGCCACAGTTGAGTAATTGTATTTTGATTATGTAGGCTAAACTTTGCACTAGATGTAGGTGCCTTTTGAGATACAATTATTGCCAATCAATAGGTGTGTAAATTTTTAATACCTAAATTGTAGCCTGTTATAGTTAAGGTTTAAAAGCGATTCAGATGATTGAACAATTGTCTGCATCCATCATCATAGAACAATTAGTAGATGAGACAAATATTTTTGGTTGGAAATGCTGGACCACATGAAGCAGCATTTCACCTCCGGCCAGCAAATTGCTCAGGTGTTATAATCCAAAAATTAATCTCATGTTTTGGAGGGAAGATTGTCTTGTAGTTGTAGATCTTGTGTAAAGAAAATGGAATGTTACTGCAATGCAAAATAAGCTTTTTATTCTTCCATCTGGGGACATGTATGTTGTGTATATAACTTCTGGAAATTTCTATCAATAACTTTGTCATCATGACGGCCTTATTGTGCATAATTATTAGAATGTGTTTACCAAGTTTTTCTCTTCATGGTATTATTCTTGTTTGTTTGGTACATTTATCCATGCTGCAAATGACACATATACAGTGTGATGAGGTTTCCTTCTCCCGGATCATTGTTGAATGCCTTGTCTAGAACTTGGGAAATTCTTGTTTAGAGTCGATAATACTGTGTATTTAATATCAATTGTGTCAGTATCTTTAAAGAATAACAACCGCATCTTCCTGTTATTGCATGGATTAGCTTATTGTTAATGCTTGTAATTTTACTGTCATACATTAATAGTCTCATTCTTGATAGTTACTAATACATTTATATTAATGATCAGCTTTTGATGATGGACTTTTATTCTTACATTTTTTAAAAAAATATATAAATTGAGTCTTTTTTAATATATCTTAATAATCACTGTCTGGTGATCAATAAAATGTATATTTACAAAGTTAATTACATATGTAAGTAACAAATGCTTTCTATCCTTATATATTAATAATCCTCCATTTACCAAGAATGCATTCCAAGAGCTATAAGATGTCTGTCTGCATGTACAAACACCAGCTGTGTATAATTGTTTCTCGTAATTAATATTATGTGCATAGTTTGTAATTAGAGGTAAACTAACTTGCTAATGTGAACTTGATCTTAGATCTGTTGAAATCTAACATTGTTTTCAAGTGTCTTGGTAAAAAAATCTCCTATTTATACGTAACAACATTTGTAGATTTACTCCTCAGATAAAAGATCTGTTTAACTTATTTACATATTACCAAATTTCATAATTTTATTATTCTTGATGTCTTGAGAATGCAAGGTGGCAACAGCATCCTTTACCTATGACAATGTTAACATTTACTGTTAATTTTATACTCCTATGAATTTTCTACCCATTGCAGAAGTACCTGAGGCACAAGCATTCTCCATAACTTGGTTATCAGTGATTCAGAATGATTATGGTGGATGGAGAGGTGTGTAGTGTATTTGCCTGCTGAAGCAAAGACTTTGATTATTCATTGATGGAGACTGACTTGGTTAAGTTAGCCATCCATAGCTGAATGTTTTATTTTCTTATATTTTATTACTAGTCCTTCAAGTGATCTCTGTGGCTCCAGGTTTGTAGAACAGAAGACTAAGGGCTTTCAGATCTGTATCCCAAAGAAAGGGCTGCTTCAAGGTTTTCATACCAAGTATAAGAACCCTTCTGAGGACACTTTCAGGGAACCAGGGAGGTGTCTGTAGACCAGTTGATAGACTGCAAATAGAAGAAAGGATGACTAGCTGTGCTCTTTTATCCTTTATTATGGAGTTATATATATCACAAAGCAGACCCCACCCTTTTCTTGCAGAGCTGATATAGATTTGTCAAATTGTTCAATATTCACTATCTATGACTTGCTTTTTAAGGAATCATTACCAGTCATTAGAAATTTCGAAAATGTGCTCTCTAAACATTTCTTTCCAGTGGTCATTATCCTGGAATTTCTCCGAGGTACATCATCGACCTGCCACAGATTATTTGTTTGCTCTGTTGGTATAATAGACCTGATTGTGATGTCCATGTCCACCATAGCGAGTTAACGATTGCAGTCAATTAATCCAAGAGAAGAAATTTGAGTTTGAGATAACCAAAGCATAATGCTAATGCCTCTGTTATATGCCTTATGAAAGTAGCGTGTTCACGAGATGCTGGAAGGGTGGGCTCCATTCTAAAGAAAGTAAATTGTTTATATAATTTCTGGAATTAAAAAGTTGTCCATATTCACAGAGAGAGGAAAGGAAACAGATGGTTTGCAGTCATAGCTGCTGAATTTGGTAGTCTGTCTTTTGTTTAAAATACAAAGAAGCCACTGGAGTTTTACAGTTCTAACGTGTGGGCCATTACTATTTATGATTTGGCTTCAATGCTAATATTACAAATTATAAATCGCTCATTTCGTTGTTTTGGTCTTTTTCAAAACAAATTTAGTTTGACTTTGAAACCTATAAAAATCCTTATGTGACACAACAAGGACTCTGTTCATTTTAATAGATCTATTTGAAATGTAGTGAAAGGTTATGTCCCCTGATTTGCCCTTGAAATGAATGATGAAGGCATTAGAAGAACATGCATTCATATGGGAAGTTAATTTATTCAGGACAAACAACTTATTCACCAGCATCTTCAGTGATCTTTTCAAAACTCATAGAATCCTACAACAGAATTTTATTTTATTTTCAAAAATTTCTAATTAAATGGATGCTGGATGCTTTATATTTTAATTATTACTAAGAGACAAACAAAATAATTCATGGTAACGATCAATAATTACTGAGTTGTCTTATTAATGCACTTGTGTCACCTCACTTATGAAGGTTTCCTTCATTCTAAAAAGCTGTGTAAACAAGGGACAAAAGGGTTCTCTTGGTTTTCACTGATTTACTTGTACCTTGTTTATGGTGGGTTGATAAGTTTGTGTAAGTGATATTGTTTGTAAATAAAATTGAAAGAATCTGGTTATACCTGTAGAGGGGAAACACTCGCCCTGTCTCCAACATTAGGCCATGTCCTATATGTTGCTGTTACAAACAGGACTGGTTAACCTCTCCTGCCTGGTCTGACAGAAACCAGCAACAGGAGTCATCTTGAGAGTACATTGTTGATCCTGTTTGAATTTTGGCTCAGAAACTTTAGCAGAATCAAGGCTTTGAAAAATAGGCATCGTACTGCTGCAAGTTCAGTTAGTGCTGTAGAGCTTTAAAAGGCCTTTTCGTCTAATCGATTTGTCCAGTATTTCCTCCCTCAAATAACTTAAAGGAGAATGTTGTCCTTTTTAAAATGTTTTTACTCATCTTTTTTTTTTTTTCTTTTTATTGAAGATTCTTCATAGCTAAATGACTAACATGCTTTAGTACATCATTCTTATTAACAGGTTAATAGCAAATGTGTTACTTAAAGAGAGTTTGATTCCCAAAACAGTACAAAAACTTCCAAATGTTAGAACAATTTTAAATATTTCTTCGTAAGAAATTGGTAAAATTGTATCATGAACTTTTAAAGTTTTCTTAGTGCTGAGATTATTATTATTCTACGTTATAGCGTGAAAGAAAGTAAATGAGTGAGTTCTAGCTGTAGAAAACTGAATGTTTCCCAGAGCAATATAATTGGAAAATGACTACCAAAATTGTTGAAAGTTTACTTTTGAAACCTGCCACACCCACACCTTTTTTAACCATAACTAATGTACAAGTTTCATTTTGCACAATTTCTCAACAGATGGTGGGCTAAACTCATGTTAATCTCTCTCTACAGTAAATGGCTGGTTTTGAATGTATATTGGTTTACCAGATGACCATTCTAACAGAATAGCGAGATAAATTTTATCTTGTCAGGTATCCAAATATTTAATTAGGTGGGAAGTCAAAGGCCTAAAGCAATTTCTGATATTTTCTTAAGGTCTACATTATGAATGATTCAGAATTGTATGTTAGAAAGAGAGAAGACTGACCAGTTTTGCTTGGTTATTGAAGGGTTAACTTATATGGTGAGTGAGGCAGATATTCTTGCAGGTCAGGGATATATTTGTTTGAGATTCATTGTGATCTTGTACCATAACGGTATATTATGTCTTGAGAGATTGAGGGGATTCTCCAGGAGAATGAAATGGTTTTGGAAGTGTGTATAATTTAACAAAAAATTAATATTATTCATGTTCCACCAGTCTTCCTATTAATGGATCATTCTACCAGAACAAAGCTCCCAAAAATGTTCTGGTCAAATGGAGACCTGAAATGTGTCAAGCTCTTGACTAAAACTAGGATGATAACAGATGTTTGGTATTTAGTCAGATATTTAAAAAGTTCTTTTCTACTTAGAAATATGAACAGAATGTAGGTAACTTGAGAAGATCTGGTGACTTATGAAATATAGATTATGTAAATGATTTAGCTGCTTACATTTTCCATGGATGATAAGATTGATTACTATCATTGGAACACATCAGATACATATATTGCTTGCTAGTAATTTGATATGACAGAAGGAATGTTGCTTTTCATTGCAAGTAGAACTTCCAAAATCTGTAATAAATCGTTAAATTGTATTATAGGAAAATGGCTGTAGTAAGAAATCGTATCAGTTGCTGTTGATGTTATCAAATGAGCCCAAATCCAAAGAATAGCAGTGAAGATGAATGTTTCTTCCAAACAGAGTGAAGTGGAAAAAATCAGTTGTAAAATGCAGTGTCATCTGTTTTTAATGCGGATCTTGGTTTGGTATCTTGGATGTTAGCATGCAATGAAATTTGTTGGTGTACGGTATACCAGTCTTGTGATTGCAGATTACTTTCAGTAAATATGCAACATTTAAAACCAGCCATGGCAGCTGGTTATACAACATGGACAGGAAGGAGATTACACACCAGACCTTATCTTTTCATGCTTTCCTATAATCTGAAAATGTCCGAGATTGGTAAGATTTTACTGCACATAACTCCTCCTCCTCTGTGATAATAGCGTATCGATATTTTGTTCAGTATAGATTTTTTATTATAAGCTCACTGCTAACAACAAACCGTTGTTCATAGTTTAGTGGGCTTTCTCAGCCGAGCTCAGTAAAGGTTTATGATGTGACTATTCCATCAGCTGGCTACGACCAGCCTCCGTTTACCGAACTACAATAAATTATACACTGATACGTAGTATTTATTTTTGTAAGGGATAATGTAAGGATCATCATTTGCATTAATATTAGATGAGAAGTCTGAAATAAAAACATTGTTTTTAAATGTTTGGTCAGGATTGGAGTTTATTGTCTGCAGTGAAACAAACATTAATCTGTTGGTCTGTCAGCTGTCACTCAGAAAGTTTTACAGAACTTCGCAGGAATTTAAGATGAAAGAAAATCTAATGTTAACGAGGCTGGAAAATGCAAATATTGAGTATTTGTCAGTAGTTCATGTCAAGTCCATCAAAGACTGGAATATATTTTGATTAAAATGATTTTTCTTGAATGTGATATGTAAAAGAATTCATAATAAACTGTTGTTTTAATTTTCTTTGATCATTAGGAATAAAATTGGTCCATAAAACCCCACATGTACCCTTTAAAATAGTAATACCAAAGAATCTTAGTATCACTTTTATTTCTAGAAATAATCATTTATCTTTATAAAGGAAAAAGTATTCATCTTGTTGACAATGTTCCCTATTTCTAAAAGAGATGGGTAAGTCTACTACAGAACAGTTACAATGTCTTCATTTATTTGGCAGTAAGTGTCTCTATTTGCCGCTGCCATGTTAAATGGTTGGATGGAAGCAGTTGCATTACTAGTAGTTGATAGCACTAGAAATATGCAGATCAGGTTGTTGTTGACCAAAGCATCACTGAACTGATGAGCTACTTATTTATCCTCCCTGTACGTTTCTGGTCAATGACTTAGTATACAAATTATTGGGTATTTGAATATTTTCATTAAACTATATGAAGAGATTCCTTTCTCTTTGAACTTTGAAAATTTCAACAAATGCAAATTGTGCTGCATTCAAGTGTCAGGTTTGTAATACTTTGATGATGTGTTATTACCGGAATGTCTGTTATTGGTAAATAAGCTGAACAATCTCTGGTGATGAAGGTTTCTTAACTTGCTTGTAAAATAAATGTGCATTACATTGTGTCAGAGACTATAGAGATGTGTACTTTTAGTGTTTCTGATAAGACAAATTACTTTTTAATTTTTGTCTACCAAAAAAATGAATTGATGCTCAAAAATGTGGATTATTAAAATGCATGACTATAAAAGAAAATAATGGTAAACTTTAATCTGATATAAAGCACAACCTGATGATGTTTGTTTCTTTAACTTCAATTACAGGTAATAGTCTAAATGGAGCAGCTTTTCAACTATTTCATCACAAAGATCACTTCTCAATGAATGAGAATTTACAAACCGAGATTATAGTAAATGTAGGATCTCTGTGTTTACATTTGAAATGATCGGTATTTGTGCAAGTAGATAAAGTGAACAGTTTCTAAATATATTATGTTTTAAATAAAAGGCATCATTACATAATGTTTACCTTATTCACACGCACACAAAAATTTACACACTCAAACTTGCATAATGTCTGTAAAGGTTTTTAAAATATTCATATTGTATATGAAAGACCAACACTGCAATAAGAAATAAGTCTGATTCAATAAATAAATTGTTAGTCTGGTCAGAATCAGCGTAAGCTCTCGTATAACCAGAATCCTAGCCCTAAAGCAAGTCCAACTGTGGTTCACCAGCTGAAAGTTGGCACCATAGTTGAGATCGATTGTCAGAATGCAATCTTCCAGAGGTTTTGGATTTCCTTCGTGGTCTTCTGGACGGATGGTCTGCACACCTGCTGCTTGTAGTAGCGGCCATGTCTTCGCAGAGAAATAGCGTTCATCCAGACTAAGAAGGATGAGCCTGTAGAGGAGGATGACCAGGCAGATGTCTGCAGCAGTGAACCTCTGTCCAAACAGACAGGTTTGTTGAGTCTTGTCTCAGCAACCTAAACAAACAATTCAGTCCGTGAAAATTGTGTCAGAAAGTGGAATACTCGTATCTTTCTCTGTGGGCGGCATTAGGGACCACAGTAGGAGCACTGAACGTGCGGCTGATGACAAGTGGCCCCGTGACTATTCACTTATTAACCTTAAAACTAGCATGGCTGACCATGTGTGTGATTATAGAGACATTAAAGTTTGCACTGTGCTAAATTACATGACACCCATCTACTAAATTACATTCTGTGTATAATGTCAAGATTTTGGTGCAGCCAGAAAGTGTAGGGAGAAAACTACCATAGCAAGGACATCATAAATTTTCTGTGAAGCAAAGCGACCATATGACCAATAAAATTACAGTTTTGCTTAACATTTGTTTTACGAGCACAGGACCTCTAGACACAACTGACAGATGCCTGATAAAAAGAATGTAATCCATACCCAGAAGCAATAGCTTGTTTTTGTGTTTGGACATGGTGGCTATTGGATAAATTTCAAATTACAGATGAGGTGTATATTGCAAAATTGTAAATATTTCTGATTGTTGTACACATTTTTCCACAGTGTTTTGCTTGTAATCACTGTCCATGAAGCGGCATGTAAAGTGCTTGTTGTGATTAACAAGGGATAGCTAGAGAGAGAGTTAAAAAGTTGCTTCTGAAGGGGAGGAAGTTACTGAGATAGGTGAAGAGTGCGCATTCTTAATTATAAACAACTGATGAGTGATGCTCAAGCATTTCAGTGAGAAGGTTATTGATAGAGATTGTGCATTATGTAATTGGAGTGCAGAGGTTGGTTATGAATGGATGGCAGTTTGTATCTGTCTCTGCATAAGAGAGTGACTGGGTGGGAGATAATCTTGAGAACTAACTGAAGGACCATTTCTATTTAGCAATATAGTGCTCCCCTTGGGGTTTTTTCTCTGTGTTTTGTTTTAATAACACTATAAATTTATCATAATGTTCAAGATGGCCATGGAAATCTAATTTAATGACTGTATCATAAGGGGAAAGAAGAGCTGTCTTACCATCTCTGGACAATATTAATGGCTGCTCTGTTTTGTTGAAAAGTGTCTCCAGATCATCCAATTCCTTCATGACCTGCTCCAGATCAGCCACCATCTCATATGTCTGAGCAGCTTCTTGACTTTTAGCCAGGTAAAGCTCCCGGTACCCTGGTTACATTTTTGCTAATACTGACAGGGTTCCCAGCTGTTGGGTGAACTTATTTTTAAATTTAAATTTAATGTCAGAGTTTCATTAAGGCTGCCATGCATAAAATGATGGAAGTGACGGTGAGTTTCAGCTGAGGGAATCCAGTTGTAAGACCATAACAAATAGTTGTATCATCGAAATACAGCAACCCGAGTGGAGATGGAAGCTTTGATATCAGGACAAACGTCTGGTGAATAAATACCTGACAGCGGAAGAGCCAGAGGTCGTTGCTTTGTTTTGTATTAATTGTTGGAAACTGGTGTTTATGAAATTGTGTTCAGTGAATAAGATGTCATGCAGTAAAACTGGCAGATCTGAGAGACAGAAATATCCTGTGCTGAGACCCGCACTGAAAGCTCTTCTGTCAAACACCTGATCTTGAAGCCATAAGTCATTTTAAAAGAATTACACCACCATAAAGAGAAACAGAAATCCAAATGCTTGCTTCTTTTTCGTCCTCAACTCATTACTGTTCGTTTTCTAGTATATTACAAAAAAAATCATTATTTTGTGATTAATCAAAAGTATCTTTGATCACTGAGAGAAAGTCTTTAATTTTGAATTTAGGGAAGATAGTAAAACATCTTGTGACATCAAGATGGATCAGGGATCGAAAAAGATCTGTGTATCTTATGTGACTTGTCTGACTCCTGGAAACTTGAATACAATCCCAGAGTGTGAAGTCCTAATATGGGATGAAAGAATGATAACATTGATTGTATTATAACAACAACATAGGAATAGTAATATTACTTCAAGAGAAGCTAGGAGTAACATTCCAAAGCAATTCACAATTCAATGAGTGGTCCTGTCAACAAATTTGTCAGCGATATAAATTAAGATCTTATTTGAACAAATAGTTTTCCAATTTTCTCTTCACTAGAAAGATAACCCAGCAGCTGCTTTTATTTTGAGAAAGCAGACGGTCTTGATGAGTTACAGCAAACAATTATAGACATTTCCACTATTTAGCAGCGACAATTAATTGTCGAGGTGATAATTATTCATTTACCTAGACGAGTATTATTATTATTAGTCATTAATGTCACAGCAGAATTATCTGGTTACTTCTGACGATGTCACATAGGTTATTAATATCAGCTTTTAACCCACATAGTGAACTGTTCCTGGGATTTAGTCGAGCAAATTTAAAAATGCTGGTATTCTGTCTGATGCCAAATTTTAAACAACGAGCCTTCCTGTACAGCTTCACTTCAGTTAGCTTATAAGATAACTAAATAATCCAGCCTGTGTTGACACAGAAGAGATTCATGACGCATCTTAGATATAAGTATTTACTGCAGGATCGATATCCACAGCTGGCCGCCATAAGGTTTAAATCCATCAGAGGAGTGTTACACTAAGTATCTTCCTGTGCAATGCAAGAAGGACCATAAAAATATCTTAAAATCAAACAATTTACCTGTGAGGAGGACTTTTTAAAATGAAACTTTTATTATGATATTTTAACTTTATAAAATCCCGGAATGAGAATAATTCAGAGATATACCGCACCTGATGTCCTGGCAGGTACAAATGATGGATTGTTTCTGCATATTAATTTAAACCGTCTGACATCTAAAAGAACTAAGTGACTTTTCTATTGCTAAACTTAAACAATGCTGAACTCATTTACAGTGCGACAAAGAAACCAATTTTGTTTCCCATTTTCCTTGATAAAAAAACACAGATATTTTGGAATGTCACACTTAAGAAACTTGTGAAGGAGTTGCCTTGTATTATTTGCCCAGACCTGTAACCTTGTGTCGTCCCTGACTACACTGTCATCACTACCAGCAGCCCATGAAGCAATCGGCCATCTTCCCTTTGATATTAACGATAACAAAGTACAGTAAAACTCCTCAGGACAAAGTAGATGCGGTCCTGGAGCTTCGTTCGTACACTGAATGGCTAAAAACATTAGCTCTACCAGGAAGCATTCCTAGCCTTGCCTTACACCTGTCAGTGTAGTTTCAGGTTGCAGTCGTGAAGTTTCGTTGTCCAACAAACACCTTGGGTGTAGATTCACTCTTCATTTGTTCACAATAAAAGTTGATTTTAGAAATCTGAACAATTGATAGTAGCAAAAAATAACTGATGCCACAATAGTGAAAATGGTGGTGGGACGATGACTGGGAACAATTATAGAGCAGTGAGCTAGTTAGTAAGCGCACAATTACGACAAGAGTCATGTGAGAACTTGGCTTCATCTCATAGAGCAAAGTGTCCATTTAATGGGATGAACTGTGGGGGAAAACATCAGAAAATTCTGTTGTGTCAATCTCTCTGTTCTACAAGGCAGACATATTTGGGAAACTTTGATGATAACGGAGCAATTGGACAGACTGGGGATTACTACATACAGTCAGTCACTAACCCTATCGATTAAGATGCTGTGGGGAAACTAACAGAGCTGACATCATGCAGGGAGCGTGTCACCGGGTATCTGGGGTTTATTAGAAATGGAAAGTGAGTTTGATGGTTCATCTGAAATTATGATACTCAGTGACAGCGACTTAATTTTTGTGTGTATTTATTATTTTACTTTATTTTTAGCTTTGAGTGTGAAATAATGGTAAACAAATAAACGTTTGTTATTGCAAAACATTGTATGTTGAATACCTGTTTATCAAGGTATTACAGTACTCAGAAGTAGGGGAGATGAGCTGGTAGTGACATCCTCTTGATCATTTAACTGCCACAGACAATGTAAATGTTCTGGATTATGTTTTATGCTTCAGATAAAATGAGTGTTCTTTGAAAATCTCTCTCGCTCAGGTGACCTGCCTACCTTTGAATGCTCTCTGAGTTCTCTCTGGCACCTTACACCCACTGACTGACAGCTGCGGATGAATGAAAACTCCTAGTGTCAACACCTGAACTGGCGCCTTGTCTATAAGCTGACGGATTTCATTCAACTGTTGGCCCAGTTCAAATGAGTCATCCGGAACCAGGGAGATGCCTAGAAAAAAAAAATCACTTTTCATCTACAATGTCATGCGAATACTAATTAAATTATCAGACTATCCAGCTCAGAGATTGTCTCCAAAAATGATATTAACTATCTCAGAAATGAGACAATGTGATTACATGCTTCAGTTATTTATTCTCGGTCAAACCGGTCCTGACTTTTGAGATCTGAGGACAACTTAGAGCAGTGGGATACCAGTCTTGGTGACTAAAGGAATTACCTGGGTGTGGTTGGCAGCTCTTGAGCAGTGGAAAAGGTGCAAACCAATCAGAAGTTATGCATGGAACCTCTGCATCATGTACTCTATTGAAATCCTTCATTTTAGATGTGGAAGAAAACCTGTGCAGCCAGATGTTGCAGAGAAACCATGGCAGGAAGGTGTAGGTTCAAACAGGCTCTCAACCTAACCAGTCCACTGCATCACCCATCTTGAAGTTTTCTAAGCATTCTAAATATCCAGCAAACAATGGACCTGGCATTTGTTACAGGGTCACCAGTTTCTATACAGAATAGGTTAAAGGTAAATCAGAAATACGGATATAAAAGACACAATGGACAATTTGTTTTTGGAAGATATTTGAAGGCTCTTTATAAGAATTTAGCAAAATTTGAGTAATAATTTGGAGCCAGTTTGTGCAAAGACTACAGTAAAATTGTAAGGCTGTGTGGGTCTGATAGTGAATTTGTTTCACTTAGCACTAACATTTAAAGTTAGGGCGAGTTGAACCTGAGAGTAAATGCAGATTGGAAACGTAGCAACCACAATTTATGATTTGTTAATCTCTGACCAGTGAACTACAGGTAACCATTTTGTTATCAGGTAAAGATAGGAAAAAAGCTTTCTACGTACAAGAGTGGACAGCTGTTTCCAGGTAATCAATGATGATGTCTGATTCCGTTACTATTTCGTCCCCATCTTTCAGTGTAGGCACTTTTCGTTTTGAACTGATGTCCAGGTACCAAGGCTCGTTGTGCTGGCCTTTGCTCAAATCCACCAGGTGTGCATTAAATGGAATATCTTCCTCATAGAATGCAAGTAGCACCTCCAAAATATATTTAGAAATCATGAGTATTTTTTAATATGCTTTACTCTGAAATTAAGTTTTATCACCATATTTTCACTTCAGCTGGAATAATTAATTGATGTTTGAACTACAGGAGTTCAGTTCTGTGGTGAGACTTAACTATGTAAAAAGAAAACACCTGACATTTATGGATACACAGATAATCAGCCATGCATTCCCAGAATGCATTGCAAACAAATGCCATTCGTTTTTTTCTTTCCGTTCTTGTTTAAAATGTCTTCCTTTACAACATGAGAAAAAATGAGATCACAGAAACTTTCTGACAATTTCTCTACATTGCAATAATGGCTGGTTTTGTACCACTAAAGTAACACTTGTAAGTAGGAAAAGGTAGGAAGCAGACAGTGCAAATATACAGAAATATTCTCACCAGTTTTTGGCTTTGTACTGTCGTGTTTCTCTTAAATTACACTCCACTGATTAACACACTTCATCTGTGTGCATTTACCTCCTCCAGACAGTAGACTGGACTTGTGGAACTCCCTAAGTTCTAGGCTCTACACCAGGGTGGTCAAACTCAAATAAGCAAAGGGCCATTATTGATCAGGATTATGCAAGTGAGGGCCACTCTCCAAAAAAGTTTGATTAAAAAAGATATTTATTAATACTTATACTAATAGAAAAATTTATTTACTACAGTAGCTAGTGCAAAATTTGAGGTTTTTTGTTTTTAACTAATTCTACAAAATCAATTTCTAAGTCAGTTAGTGCAACTCTGACACATGAAGCTAGTGTTTCATCATCTAGCTGATTTCTCTTTTGACTTTATTTGGTTCATAAGAGAGAAGCTGCTTTCACAAACATAGGTTGAAGAAAACATTGAAAGCATGTGAAGTGCAAAGTTATTTAGTTCAGGATATGATTCTGCATTTACCAGTTTCCAAAATTCTAATGGATTGTCAAGGTTTTGAGAAAGAAGAAAATGATCTTCTTTCAGCTCACATAATTCCAACTGCAGTTGAGCAGGTGCCTTATCCACTTCTATAGTAAAGGGATTGCTCAGTATCTTAAGGTCATCCTGAATTATTTGGAAGTCCTGAAATCTCTTTTCAAATTCAGTAGAAATATCACTAAGTATGGAAACGTAATCTGAAAAGTCAGTTTCTTTATCAGCAAATACTTCCTTGCAGCTTGGAAAGTGTGTCAAATTGTTTTCCTTTAATTGTGGAATGAATAGTTTGTTCAACTTCAATTTGAATGCATCAATTTTACCCACAAGATAACAGATATCATGATTTCTTGAATTTGTTTGTTCAGAACATTCAGGTATGAGGTAATGTCAGTCAAAACAGCTAATGCAGATATGAAATCTGGATTTTTCAGGTCATTCTCAAATTGAGTAGTGTTAGCAGATATTTCACTTTCAAAGAAAACAAGAATTTCATTTCTCAATGCAAAGAACCTCTTCAAACAATCTCCAGCACTTAGCCATCTTACATCACAGAAAAGTGACAAATCTGGATAAACAGCATTTACCTCTTCTAAGAAATTTCTGAATTTTCTGTGAGTTAAAGCTCGAGCACCACCACGAATAAAATTAACCATTTTAGTGATAGACTTCATTACAGGATGCAGTCTGGCAGACTTGGCACAAAGAGCTTCTTGATGAATTATACAGTGGTGTACTGGAACTAAAATATTGTTTTTTCTCAGCTCACCCACAAATCCAGTTTTCTGGCCACACATAGCAGGTGCTCCATCAGTACAGACAGAAGAAAGTTTCCATATTTAAAATCTTCATTTATAAAATTTCCCAACTACCATGTCAAATGATTCAAATATATCTTTTCCTGTAGTTCTTCCAGACATTGATTTCAGGTCCAAGAGTTCAGTTGTCACATTAAAATTGTATTCAATAATTTTAATAAAAATAGATAGTTGACATATGTCACAGTTGTCTGTACTTTCATCAAGAGCAGCTGACCAATATGCACAATTAGCTATTTTGTCTTTCAGAGTTTTTTCCAGTTGTAAGTCAATATCTTGAACTCTGGTAGAAACAGTCTGGCGTGATAGAGAAACGTTTTTAAATTTATCAGCAACTTCCATTTCTCCAAGTGATTTTGCCATTTCTATAGCACATTCTTTAACAATCTCTGCTGTACAAAAGGATTTACCCTTTTTAGCCAATAATAAAGATACACGATAGGAGGCATCCAAATACTGAGCACTAGCAGTAGGAGTTATGATTTTAAAATTCTTAAAAATATTCTTCTGTGCTGTAAGTTTATCAGTTAATTGTTGCACAAGCACCAGTCTAGCAGCTTTTCCTATCACATTGTCATATTTTTTAGCATGCTTTTATAATGACGACTCACATTATATTCTTTCGAGCAGCTGATAGTTTGATGACAATCAAGGCATTTAATAATACCATTTTCCTCGATGCATAAATATTTATATGTCCAGTCTGCATTAAACTTATGATGTTCAGAGTCAATTTTTCGCTTTTTTGATACATTAGATGCCATGACACGAAAACTGATACTAATTCAAATTAAAATGAGATTTATGAATACGAAAAATCTTCAAAATTAACGGAAATTAATTACTATATATGTGAAAATAATTCATATAAATATAATTTTGTTATAATGTGTAAAAATTTATTTAAAGAAGGAAAAAATTTTTTAAAATTTAGTATGACCTCGCGGGCCACATTTTAAGGTACTGAGGGCCGCCGCGGGCCGTATGTTCGACCACCCTGATCTACACTGACCCCATCTTTAGGTACAGTAACTACTGAGCAGCCTCCAGAAGGAAAAACACTGACCAACTACACCTTTCTCCTAATCCCCCATTGCTGCTTGGCTACTGGCAGCTGTCAGAGCCAGTAACCTGACATGTTTTCCATGCTGCCAGATTGTCTAATACTAACAGTTGGCTCCACTGAGATCAGTTACTGATGTGACTGGAAGGGAATCTTGTAAGCGCATCTTGTGTGTTTATCTGAGTAGTCTGGGGTCAGTATCACCAAACCACACTACTGAACAGCAGCTTCACCTGGTTACAAAACTGATGTATCCCCTGTCTTCTTCCATTATTATTATTATTATTAATTTCTCTCCCTAGTATCAGATACATGAAATATCCGTCCCGAAAACAATAGTCCAGGTAACTCACCCATCAGCATAGTTGAACAAGAAAGGGTTTTCTTTAAAATAAATAGAGGGGCTCTTAAGATGCCTGGGGGTGATTTTGAAGATGGGAACCAGTTTAGTTAATTCTGTCTTCCCAGAACAGATGGACTTTCTTGACATATGCTGACTCCTTCAGAACAGAGGGGTAGAATTTCCATGTCCCAGGTTCTGACCAGGAAGTGAGACTTAAACCGGGAGTGATCGCTCCAGGGAATCACCACGTTCGTGTGTGATATCCTGCAGGATCGTCAGTAGTTAACAGGTAAGATACACACTCAGTGTATTCTAGTGATGCTTCCGAGGGTCCATTTATAGAAAAAGAACTATCGAAATGTGAAGTTTTCTGTCAATCCCGACCATATGAATATTACTAGATGTTATTATCTGATGATCAGAAAGAAGCAGGTATTGCCAGAACATCTTTAGAATATGGAACCAAAGCAAACCACAGCAAAACATGTAACACTGCAAGAAATCGCAGAGTTTTGAGTTAATACCATTTATTTGAAGGCTGTTATGAGCCCCCTAATATAGCGATGACGATGTACACATTAAATATGGTAGACATCTGTTGTTGACAAAATAATATCAAGCAAAAATTAGCCAAGTCCACCAGAAATAAACTGGAATATTCATATTAAAATGGTGCAAAGTAATTGATGCGAGAGCAAACCAAAAATTATCTGGCTCTGTAGATTTCTCTTACATTAAATTTCCAACGTCTGCATCAGTTACTGTAGTTTCCAGTCAGGGGGCAGGATTCCAGACCAGATTCATGATAGAAAATACATTTTATCAAAATTAGGTCCTTCTGATCATGGAAATATGTTCAATATCACCTAGGAAAATGCTTTGTGTTTGGGAAACAATCCTTGGGAACAGGTTTTAGCAGCTTTTTGTTTTATTTGTAGGAAGATAAAAAGGATCAGTCTACAGACTAAGAAGTTCCAGCCCTGCTATTGGATTGTTGAACAGTTTGCTACTAGACGTCAACCCTTCAAAATCCAAATACCTGTCATGAAGTCCAGTGAGACACCTCGAGTATTGAGATGGACGAGAAGGTGCGTAAATCAACAGTATCCATCTCAGCTGAGAGTTTGGGGCCAGACGAAAAGTGGTTGACAATATTTTTTTTAAGGGATCTGTTGAACAATTCCAGCCTTTAGCAAATTATCTCACTAGATCTTCAAAGCAGCACTGAACATCTACAAAATGCTTCAGCCTGAATGAATTGAGGAACAGCCAGTGGGAATTAAAATGAACATTCCTCTCTTGACTGGTCAGTGATAACAGGAATAAGAAACATTCCACTACACAGTGGAGGTCTGCTGACAGTCAGAATTTTAAGGCATTCATGTCAATTTACATGGGCAGGAAGATGATCAGTAAAAGATTTCTTCTTGTCATTTATTTCTCTACCAGAGACAAGAAGCTGTGTCTGAAGGAGAATAAAGAAGACATTAAACTATGATTTAAAGATCATTCATCTTTCAAATAATACTGTGAGCTTCATCAAAGTCCCTATCATCTGAAGGTTGTGTCCTTGACCCTTTTGTTAGTCCAGGGAACACGGGGATAGAGATGCCATTCTGACTTATACGAGCCCTCCATTGTAATGAAGTATATCAAAACGTTTTGAAATGGTTCAAGTCTCCATTATCACCAACAAGTTGTTATTTATTCCAATCATCACAAAGAAATTTTGAAATCCATATCTATCACTATTTGCCCATTAACAGTCACACAAAATGTGTGAACCAAAGGAGGAATCAAAACAAAAACAGCAGTTTAAAAACTGACTTTAGCTTAGTAAAAAGTTTCTGACGCCCGAGTAATTATCAGTCATCCTGTTTTATTACAGTTTTCTTCAAACATCTACAGACACCAACCAGGTAGACTAAGTAGACAGGTATTTATTTTCTGGAGTTTACAGCTGATACATAAGAAAGTCTCCACGAAAACATTATAGGGGTCAAGGATGCTGACTAAAGATGAGAGAATAATATCACAGCAGCCGGGCGAGGTTACAAGTCGTCTGCCCGTCTCTTCAACTGGATATTAAACTAAAGGAATTTTATGTATAACATAAAGTGATAATTTTAACGAAAGTCTTTGTACAAACAGGTGGGCTGAGGTTGTTCTCTACGAGGGATTCGTCTGTCTCCTCAGGTAAAACAGAACAGCTGCTGTCACCTGTCTCTCTCTCTCTCTCTGCCAGTTATCAGGAGAAACTGCTGGTTACCTGTGTTGACTGGAGAAGGCTCTAAAAATAGAAAACATCAAGGTTTCTTAATTCTGAAGAAGTCAGTGAAAACAATACAATAGTTTTAGGTTCCCCAGTACAACCTTCTAAAGGTGAATATCTGACAGTTATAGTTGCTGTACCTGAAAGCAGTAAACAGCTGATCTCCATTCTAAGATAAAAACAAAGAAAACGGGGCTGTTGTGTCATATGAAGGTTCTTCGGTATCCATAACGATGTCACTTGTTTAGACAAAGGGAAAGTAATTTTCAGAGAAGGGGACTAACTGTTCACAGAGGGGCGTTAAGGGATTTGTTGTTTTTAGCTTTCAGGTTAAATAGCTCGTTTCTATGGGCAGCAATCATCAATGACGTCACTGATATCGATTATAAGTTGATTGGAGTGATTCCATCTGCTCTGTTCACTGCTGGATCTGGATCTCAAACCGTGAAGAGATTTGTAGAAAATTCTGCCCAATACAACGAGTGCTTCAGAATGAAGGTGAGAAACCACCAACAGAATAAGATCAGACAAATCCTTTAGGGGCCGACAAACCCCTCCGGTGGGAGAGGGTTAATGGACGGTAAACTATCGATTCCCGTTCGTTTCGATACCAAATCCGTTGTCACTTTTTGAAGAAACCAAATCTGGTCCCGGTCAGAAGATGATGTGGAGTAAAAACCGTCCTCGTTAGTCCACCTGTCGACAGGTAGACAGACTTCCCTTCCTCGCCGATAAATATCAGCGGACATTTGTACAGAGGTAGAAAAAAATAAAACGGAATTCATTATCCTCCCTCGTTTGTCGTGTCGACCGTCTCCATGGTGACCTACCGATGTCAGAATTTTAAAGGAATCCGGAGACAGACAGGGAAAGAGGAAGAACAGACGATTTCTAACAGTTCAGGAAAACATCAACAGAGATGAGGAGACAAGAGAAATGAATATGTTTGTAGATAATAACTATATTTACTTTCTGACACCTTATTTTGGATCACTACCAAAGTTTGGAGCAAGTGACTGGGCTGTGGCAACCTTGAGTATTGATTTCGAGTGTGCCTCAGTGATGTGAGAACTTAGCGGTGACATGCAGTCAAGGGAGGCAGAGCCCCTGTCATTTGCCAATAAAAATTCTTGTAGTTAAATGTAAAAAAAAATAACATTTATTCCATGTTATTATCAAAATTTTGTCAGAGGTGCAGATGGGAGGCAGCGAGGAGCTCTGCCTCCATTCGAATGCACAACTGCTCAGAAACATTGGTGCACGAACCTATGAAAATCGTTAAAAAAATTATAGCAAAAGAATTTAAAGTACTGGCAAATATTATTTATGGTCGGAATATTCCTGTACTATCTTCATATTCTGGTAGCTTGAACAATTCCAAGGTAAAAATTTTTTTGTTTGAATTCTTTTAAACCATTGCCCGCTTATTTCAGTTAAATTATGTGGTATTTTTTTTTGTATTGTAAATTGATTTTTAACGTAGAATTCTGCCTTATCCCCACAATCCTCAGCCGACCCGGCTGCAATGATTTCACATGTACATTTCATAACTCCCAACATGCAAACTGTTGAAGAAGGTGTTTAATTAAAGTTCAAATTTTAAGAAATTTTTTTTTTTATATTTTAATTTCAAGTTTTTAAAATAATTTTTGCAGTTTCTGAAGACAGTGAATCAATCAGAAGGTTTCGTCATTGACCTCACTTCTGCTGCCACAAATATGCATAGCGATTGTGAAGATAAAAACAACCGAAATTACCCAGTGACTTAAAGCAAAGCAATTCCAGCTTTTCACCTCACTCTTTTATTAGTCAAATTATTTTTTATGATTTTTGTGATATGTACTTTTTTATTTTTTTAACTTTTAATACATAGACGATTTTTTATTAAAATAAAAATTAAAGCATATGCAGTGAAAAAAAAAGGTACCAAGGCCTTTAACTGTTTTAGAAATCAAAATGTTACATTTGGGCAAATGTTTTGCTGAATTCAGTGCCTCCCCTGTCATTGACCTCACTGCACGTCACTGGAACTTAGTCTTCATTACAGAAAAGATCTGTTCAGACACATGTTGCTCCAAAAATGCAGAGAATATATGAAGCAAAAGAATCTAACATGGGATAATTTGGTCCTAGATATTGACAAAATGTGCCAATATCACTATTAAAAAGCTTTTTATTCAAAAAAGTCAAACTGCAGATCGATTGTTGTACATCTGAATCTCAGACTTTGTGAACGTTGACAGAAAATAGGTTGTGAAAAACTGAAAAGTGTTTCTTGAGGCTTTTAAAGTCAAAACCTTTCTTGGAATTCATCTTTTAACTTGCAAATTTTGCTGCTTTACTCTTCTGTGAAGGCATCACTGCGACTCAGCCGTGTCATGTCGTGTTTTCAAGGTTGGAAAGTGAGCCAGATTACTTTCTGAAAGATGCTTTTCCCAAAGCTGAAGCTTAATATCGAAGGAACAAATGCAGTCACAAATTTATGTTAAGTCATCCTGTTTGTATAAAATTGTTTTATAACCACCTTCAAAACATTATCCATCTTCAGTCTATTACTACACAGTGCTTCCGAGAGCGAAAAGCAATGCAATATAAAACTGATGGCTTGGATTCACAGATAGCAATTTTTCTTTTAACTTTGTAGCAACTTCAGCTTTTCTACTCACCATTATGGTGCACCAACTGTAGCCACACTCCCAGTTCATGCCCAGTCTACACCTATTTTTTCCAGAGCTTCCACCAAACTGTTGAAGATATCATCACCTCATACCTCTTGTCTTTCATTGGAACCATTTCCACAAGCTCTTCTTATGTGCATACTTGTATCAACACCTCAAATGAAAATTACGAGCTGTGCCACATCAGTTATATCCATACTTTCATGAATTGCAACTGAAAATGCAACAAAAGATTTGACTTTGTCCTTTAGTTGACTGTTGAGGTTCTCTGATAAATCAGTAATTGTCTCTGACTATGTTTCTTGAAAAGCTCATGTTTGTGGACTTATTACTTCTGCAGTTGTCAACATGCATGTTTTCAAAAAGTTTCCTTTCAAAAAAGGCTTTGATGACAGCTATTTCATGAACAATCATATAACTGGCCTTAGTTGCAGGGTCATTTCATGTATAAGCATATTTAGATGCTGAAAATGCTTTTTCATTGACTTCTAATTCAGCAACTTTGTCCTCTCATAACTTCCCAGGAGAGTTATCGTACTTCACAGCATGATTAGTATTTTATAATGTCTTTGAACATCGTACACTGGCAACAGCAACCAGTTATGTGCAAATCAAGCGGGTCGGCATTGCATTCACTTCCATGAAGAAATACAAATTTCTCCACTTCTCGAATTACACTACAGTTTTGTCTATTTTTATTTTCTTTGATAACATAATTATGGGTCCTCTATTGAGTTCAAAAATATCCTTCAATTAAAAAATGCAACATGACTTCGTATATATTCCAAACGTGTGGCAGTGGACAACTGATGTTATCCTCTTTGACACTTTCTTGGCTCACTTGTTGCTGGTCAAATTTCTCTTGGTATTTTATACTCATTGCAGTTTGAAAATTGATAGCTTGAACAGCCTGCAGATCTTGTTTTCATTGGATAAAATGTGGTGTGGGCCACCAATCAAAGAAGGTGTTAATTAGTTTTGTGCATTGAGTGCAAAACCAATTTCAATTTATGATGGTTTGATTTGATATCAATTTAGTTCTCTATAAATGACTAGATTTTATTATACTGGGCTTCACTTGTATTTTATATTACTCATCTTTATTATTTGTTCTATTGAGTGAGAAATTATCTTATTGTGCTTTTAATTGAATACAATAATTGTACTACCTTGAAACATCAGTCCTTTATCTTTATCTTGGTTATAGTTATATATATACAATTTGTGTGTAGGTCAGTCAACCTGTTTGCCTCACCACTTACAGTGCGACAATTGTTTCGAGACGATTGGTCTTCTGTGCGCTAGATCTAGTGTCAACATTGGCAGGTGCTATAAAGGTTGAGATCCAATTTTGTTTTAGTAGTTTAGTGGAGTGGGGAGATAGAAATGTGTGTGCTATTATTTTTACAAAGGGAGTACAAATAAAAGGTTAGGTGGGACTGAAAGCCTCTTGGTGAGTTGTATGATTGACACCCCTGCTTCACATTATAAGTTCTGATCATTTTGTAATCAATAGCGACTGATTAGTTTACTGTTGTTTTCTAACATGAAAGGTGTCTGACCATGAAAATATATTTTTTTACCTTTTCAATGTAGAACTTGTCAAATGCTATTGTGTTTTAGCGTATATCTCATTTAGATCAAGTGGGCATGAGAAGGTATTTGAACTACAAACACCTGTCAGAAATTTTAGATACCTATAAATTGTGTCTTGGCACTTGATGGAGGGCTAGGTTAATATAAAAATGAAAATAAAATGTGAAATATTTGCTTAGATTCATAAATTAGTGAATGAAATCCAAAATCAGGCAGTAAATAGGTGAACTGAAGGAGACATACAATTGATGAGTAGTGGTTGTATCTAGCTGATGATAATGTGTTCAGACTCTGAGATACTATCTTATGAAATATCTGTAATTTAATGTGATTATCAAACCAATTACTGATCTCTTTAGCATTCACAAACACCATCCATCATTGAATATGGACAGATCAGATGTTGGTGTGAGTCTGGATGTTAAGATTAACTGTGATGTACAGTTGGCCTCAGATAAGCTAAATTTCTGAAAACTTTGCTGAATGATTCCTCCCAACAGTGGTACTCATTAAGGATCTGATCAAAAGTAACTGTGATGTTTCTAAATGTTATTTATTGTGTGCACAGAAATTACTTTTCACTTATTGTTCCACCACAAAACAAAACAGAGAAATCCAGACAGATGGTGTCTGGGTTTGTTGGAAGTCCCCAGTAACAGCACAGACCTTTTCTATTATCCACATCTTAAGAAAAACAAACAAAACTGAATATTAGGTACTCTGGTACCTTGTTATTTGAAAATTTCTTATTGTATGGTGTCCTTCATTAGGTTTCATTTTCAACAGCTTCAATCATAAAAACGCACATTTCTAACTCTACTGCATAGTCTGACCTTACAATATCAGAGCAATGTTGGAGTGATCAATGAAGAAGGCAGAGGGTGGGTAGATAGGACCAATGGTTAGCCTCCTACGCCATAACTTTGCATATTTTTTAACTGTATGAACCTTGCATTATAAATGGAATCTTTGTTCATACAAAAAAAACACCATATAAAATCAGATCCTTTGTCTTTAGATAAAACAAAACAAAAAAACCCAATTCACCTGTTATTCCCTTCAAATATGGAGAGTTCTTAAGGAGATGATACTCTTCAGTCTGACTGAACTCTCTCTTTGGTGTTTGGCATATCCCAGCTTTGCCGAATTGGAGACTTCATTCTGCAGTTGCAGATTTATGCTGTTTTCTTTAGGGTTGATCTATAAATACAAGGAAATAACAAAAGAAATTGTTGTCATTTCTGACTGCATAGAGCCAGTCACAACAACCTGCATGTGAGGGAGGGGCTTAGTATTTTGAGATGTTACCAGGGTCTGTCCTATCTGATGGTGAGCGACCTTCAGTCTTTACTCTCACCCGTTTCTATATTTTAGAGACAGGCACTCTGGACATGCGCACCTTTAGCCATTATGAAAATAGAATTTATCTCAGCTTCATTTGACGTTTGTGTATTTTAATCAGTAAATGATTTTGCTTAGAAAGTAAGAGCAGACATTTATTTTAGGTAGGTTCTTTATGTTACGTTTGTCCAATTTTGTGGATTTGTACCTTGATGTATAAAAAACGATCCTGTTTCGTGCTTATTGATGTTGAAATACATCAATGCGTCTGGAACTTTGGATGGGGATAATGCAGGACTTTTATCTACCCCAGGCTCATCTGCGTTTTAGTGAGGTTAAAGTCTGAGAGGTAATCATAAAAATGATAATTACCAGTGAGTGACCTCCCTTGGTTCCACCTTCAAATTGGACCAAAATTTTAATTATTATAATAAGTTCTAACTGTGGTTTAGTCATCAGAACTTGTGTAGTGTAGTGTAGCTGGTTGTATGTGAGGGTTATCCTACCTGTGTGAAATATGAGGTAGGTGACTACCCACGGTGTGGCTGATCCAGATATTTGCCTCAGAAACTGAGTTTTTTCTCTGTGTTCTCCATGAACTGAACCAAAATTATTTTCGAACCTCGGGTGCTAAGGAGAAACTCGTACAGTGATTTCTGGTCTTCCAATCTCCTGTTTTAGAAAAGGTTAGTGTTCGCCTAGGTCTAAGGGTTAGCTCGATAGGAGTCGAGCAAGTCTGTGTTTAAGCCTACAGAACTGGGAGTTGGTGATCTCTGGTATGTTCTTTCTTAATACTGCGATAAAACTAAGCTGATTAAAGTGGATCGTCCTTCCGCTGAAGCCACCTTGCAGCATCACTCAGAGGTTAGGCCGGCTCTACCAATCAGGGTGGTCGAGATGTTCTATTTGAGCTTGGCGGATCTCACCGACTGAAACCCACTAAACAACCTCTAGTTACCTTCATCTGTATCTACATGCAGGGGCCGATTGGGAGCCCAAAACGGCCCGGGCAAACACCTAAAATTGGCCCATTAATGTAGGCTATGATTCTGGTGAGCCCATCCAGCTGGGGTTCAGGGAGTTGTAAGCTGCTGAGAAAATTCTGAAATTTGACCAATTACAGGGACATTGAGGCCGTATGAAATTGGTATTAGAACGTATTCTAAGGTCAATATTCCCATCGGCTTATGATTCGATCACTGAAATAGCCTTATTTTAATAACAAACACTTAAAGAGAAAATAAGAACAAGACACCTCCAACCTATGTTAGGTAACTCGGATGGAGAAACAGACAAAGCTGATGAACGGTTCTCAAAGAGCGAGCTGAAGATAAAAGTTAAAGATTTTTTTTGTGTTTTGAGACAACACTGAGTGTATCCACTTTATTCAAGGATGCATCGGGTTTTAGAACTGTTGTTTCTTTGTCAGTCTCTGTAGCTATGAGGAATATAATACTTGATCTAAAAAGAAAGCAATTTTAATTTTTTGTTTGACGATATTTGAAGAATCACTGTTACATCTCTGTATTGAACTGCTCACATTTGCCTTCAGAACTGCACATTAAAAAACCCTGTACACAAGGCCAAAATACCCAACTTATACACACAACACAATAATATATATATATATATATATAGATAGATATATATAGACAGATAGATATATTCAAAATTATGAATACACAGAATAAAGTTGAAATCTTATAACTCTGACCTTATTAAATTTACTCGCATTCATATACAAATAAGATGATTGCCTGATTTTCCACGAAACTGAAATTATTAAGCATCAATAACTCGATAGAAGACGATATACATAGGAGTCCATGACATGATAATCTTTATTGAAGGAGGAGGATGTAAATATATATAATATGCAGTAATTCAAATAAATGAGATAAGTTAAAAACATTTTTCTATATTCAGTATTAAACAAATACCAGCTGCTGATATAGAGTGTAATAATACAACGTAAATAATATTGTTCCTTTACGAAAAGGCCTGACAATTGTACTCTTATACGACTGGCAGCGCAGTAGGTTTGTCTACACAGGCATCACCACAAACACGTGACCACGACGTCACTAGGCGACAGGAGTTCTCCAGCTCCACTATAATCTCATGGGAACACCGTCGTTGACCGAAATGTCGGCGCATAACTGTAGTTCATTAAAAGGTTTTTGAGCATAATATTATATTATGTATAAATTAGTGATCCCTACACCTCAGCCCTTGGAAG
This sequence comes from Nautilus pompilius, assembly GCA_018389105.1. Lineage (NCBI taxonomy): Eukaryota > Metazoa > Mollusca > Cephalopoda > Nautilida > Nautilidae > Nautilus > Nautilus pompilius. The sequence continues at coordinate 47,732 of JACATO010000586.1, forward strand.
AGTTTGTTCTTTACAACGAAGGAAAATATAGTGGAGGAGAAGACTGTACAGAACGCCTGGACCTTATTTTGTCTCTCTCACCTACAGGGCCTTGGGGGCCAGGACATCATTAATTTGATCATACAGTTGGTGACTTCCGACATCAAATCACAGACACAGACACCTACGACTAATGTGGAGGGCAGCAGGTTGCTCAGTAGCAGATAGTAGTATTGAAAGTAGAGGGGCCGATCAGGTTATCGGCCTACTGACCAGGCGGGACCGACCCACAGACTCACCGGGATCTGTCCCGGTGTCCCGGCGGCCCCATCCCCCCTGTTACAGGTATCCCCACCCACTGATCTCGCCCGTCGCCGGCTCTTAAGAGTGGGACGACTTTGGTAAGTAAAGAGAAATCAATTAACGCAGATGTGATCTTATCCCTCGGAGATCGATTATTTCTGAAGTGTTCTCCCCATCTCAGATTTATTGGCCCGTAAAGGGGAGATTTTCCTCTTCCAAAAGAAAACTTAATCGAGAAAATGTTGAAAAATCACGCAAAAGGAGGATGGAGAGGATCAGCAGAGCCGAGATATTGGACAGGAGAAGGTGGAAAGCAGCCGGAGTATCGTCAATGAATGTCTCGTGAGAGGTGCACGTGACCATCGGCGAGGACCCGACCTCTGGCGGACGACAACTGAAGTGAGGAGTTTACAATTCAGATTTTATTTGGCTGAAATCCGCCAACATTTGCAGAACAGCGACTTTTGATGGTTTTATTTCGAAGTAATAAATCTACTTATAAACGAGTACAAACCACCTCCTCAGGGCGTTAATTAGTGTTGTAAGGGGCTCGGCATTCGCGGCGATGTTTAGAATTCCCTCGATTGTCTCCCCTGAAGCATTAAAAGAATAATAATCTCGCACGATTTTCTGAAGATGACGCGAGTGAACACGAACTTCCTGGAAGAAATTATAAAAATACAATTGAAGATTTAAAACCGAAGATGAGAAGAAAGTGAAACAAAACATTTATTCAGTCCCGTATATATTAGTGACGATTTAGTAATTAAAGTCTGAGAGCTTTCTTAGAAATGAAGCTAACTGTGTCTCTCTTTGGTTCACGAAAAACTGTCAACCCAACGAAATCCTCCTGTTCTTGTTCAATAAACTAAGAGTTCGATTATCAAATAATTATGAAGCCCTGGAATGTTCTGATCTGAAATAATTAAAAACCATATGCTATCTTATGTTCACTGATCATATATATATATACTATAGGTGATGGAAAGCATCTGGGCGTCTGCTTTAGACATTCATCCAACAAATAATACGGAATAACCACTTACATAATCACCGTGTGATAAGAAGAGTTCCTGGTAATTAATGGTCAGGATGCGTCCATTAATGTTAGAATTCTCGTGTGGGATGAGTGACACTTTTTCCCATCGCAATTTCCAAAAGAAAAATCGTGGAGCAAATGTAATAAATGAAAATAAATTTTTTCAAAGGAAATTTTAATATTTAATTTATTCCCAGAATTAATGTTAATGTAACCGTCGACGACGAATCACAGATAAATGATAATTCTGTGCGGGATTTTCTGCTCGTTTATTTGGATTTGTAACTACTTCAGAAAATACGTTTGGAGAGGATATTAGGTCGATAATGTACAGTATATTTGATGTATACGAGGTTTTTGGCCATCGGAGAGAAGTTTCGATCTCCGATCTATTTCACACCTGTTCAGAATATCATTCTTTCATTCTCTCGTTCACCGGGTCAGCGAGTAGCAACTTGGTAAAAAACATTCATTTCATCAGTCATAGATTTATTATCTTTATCTTCAAATAGAAACACCCAGATCTCTCAGAGAGATTATTTTGAAAATAAACATTTAGATGAATGGTTAACAACAGATTTTCAACTTTAAAAAATGAAACGTGTTCCTGTTCATCAGAATCCGGTCTTTACTGGTCGATTCGCAACGTGGCCATCATCTACCTGCTTTATATCCTTATTCCTGACAGACGATCGATGTCTGAAATTCGTGAAAACAGATTTGTTCCCAAGAGAGTAAAGCAGAAGTCATTCGGCTTTTGTGATGACGACCTGGCAACGGAGACTGGACCAGGAGCCGGGAACCCGGCATTAACACACCGGGTGAAGACATCCTTACTGGTCTGGTTGCCTTGGTAACTGGCTCATTACGATCGTTGTTTGTCTCTGTCGTTTGGAGATCTGGTAACAGGTGAATAAGCCGATATTTTCCGTCCCCTGTCTGTTACCTTATTTATCACCTTTAGAGGTAGTAATTCATTCACTATTATTCGTGTCTCCTGCCTCCGCAGACAGACCTGACTGAACCGGTGCCCGGCGTCCATTAGCCGGGCGGTCACAGAAATGAAAGTGGCAGACGGTCGGTGGATGCACAGACTCCACTTAAACCAGCGGAGACCGGTCCAGGAGAGGATGTTACTGGAACCGCCGACCCCTGCCAGCAAGACTCGGCCGGTCGTGACGAGAAGATGAGGATGGCCGGTCTCTCTCTCAGCTCGCTCCTCCTGACAGCAACCTTATCGTGCCTCGCAGACGCATTTACATCAATCGATACGTTTAGATATCGATGCCGAGATGATCTGTGCTACTCTCACTAACGATTTAATGGATGTTAAAAGGGACCAGTGTCGCGGTCTCCGTCTCGAGCCAGAATGGAATGTAATGGTCCAATTAAAGTTTTTATTTAAACGGGAACCTCGCCGTGTCTGGTGGAGACTCCAGGACTGCCCGTGAGGGTACGACAAGGGGGATAACTGGTGATGGCGAGCACCAACGGTCGGTGACAGCAGACGGATGCCATCTTGACTACACCCCTTCTGCATGAGACAGCTGGGAGCCATATTTCCCTTATCGGCGGAGGAGGGAGGAATTATGAAAATGGAATAGAATTACTGGCAAATCTTGAATCTAATAGGTGTGGAAGAGAGGAAGGGTCTGCCATTGTCTGTTGGGTGGTGTTTTTTTCTGCGCGGTGCAAAGAATCGTTAGAACAACAAGTCGTTGTGGGTTATCTCCCTTAAACAAACTTAACTTGAAATGCAGAATCGCTTTACAGGTTCTGATGACGTCATAATGGCTTAAATAGTTAAAACTAACTATTTTTATGATGATTTTTTTCCAAAGAAAAACGTATTCCTCTCATATAGAATTAGATGCCATAAGTTATCTCCCATGGACGCAGATAACACTAACCTCAACACTACCATCTGAAGACTACACTAAATAGTAAGGGAGACCGGCGGGGCTGGTTGTTACAGGGGTAAGTTGTTGCAGTACCAGTGAAATCTAACGCAAATCATATGACGTCGGTTTAGCTTCATCTTCATGTTTACTTACGAATTCAACTTCTGCAGTCATGGCTGACTGTCTAGGTAAATATGGTGCAGCTTTGAAGCGTCAGAATGTCATTTTAAAAACACACTTTAGCTAAACTCTAAGAATGGTGCCCGTTGTTTGTTCGATGGCAGTCGAGCGCCGCTGTGCCGGCTGTCAACGTTATCACAGGTATTACGAACCGCCGCCCACATTCTGACGATTTTGAGGGGTTCCGTACTTTAACAAACAAGACGGCCCCTATTCTTATAGATGCCGTCATATCTATCAAACCCTAACGTCAGATGTTTAGAGAAGAATTTTATTTACCACTGCATCGGTAAGAGGCGGTTGATTAGTAATTTGAATCGCCATCTTCACAAAATCTTGCGCACCAAAACAAGTATAAGCAAGAAGAGACGAATGTCTGCCGACTCCGTAAGAATGGGAAAGTAATTTAAATTATTCATTCATGTTTGGTACAACAGACAATTTTCTTTTCATCTAAACGCAGCTTATAACAGCCGAATTCCTTCGATGGATGTTCAACTGATGATAACTCGATTGCACCGAGAACACCGGGCTTTCAGAAAGTACCTCAGATATACACTTTCACTCGGATCCTGAGGGAGCAGGGAGAAAATATATCAGCGCTGAATCTGCAGGATGTATTAACTCGGATGATCAGTCGCAGAGAACACACAACAGCAAGTCTACCTTGTGGGGGAACCGACCTGTAATTCTGTCTCCTCAACATATATACAAACTAAAAGAGGAAACCATTTTGAAACTGCTAACTTGAAATGGTTCAGTGAAAGCTTGCAGCTCTGTGCGTGAACAACTTCAGGATGATGTCTTGATGAAGATGTAGGCGCGTAGAAAGACTTGTGTTATCACGGCCCTTCCCTAGTCCCAGTGAGACCCTGTACTGCTGCCAGCATCGAGGACAGTTTTCTGTTTTGCATTCCATTCTGCCATCCCCAGTAATCTGCCAGAAACCAATAATTTAAAAGCCAGTAAAATCTAAAGATAATTTATTCATAAAAGCAGCAGAGATACAAGAGAACCAAATTGCAAAATGCTTTCAAAAGTAAAAAACTTCCGTGTTAGTGCTACGTTGCAGGAAAGCAAGGAAAAGGAGACCCAGACGTTAACCTGAAGCTAATTTATACACAGAATATGCACACGTATTTCTGGTCCTGTTTATAGGGGGTCTTTCTGAAGGACAGAGATTTCGCAACTTTGTCTGATGTCACGTGACTGTCCAGTGGCGCATCATAAGTTAAACGGTAAAACACTCGAGAAAGTCAGCGGCAGAATACCAGTTACCCCTTCGTGATTAAGCAGGGCTGATGGACCTTAACTTGCGATCAGTGTGGATTAATGGTGAAAATCTTAAGTAAATATGGATTGTTGCGACCGACTTTTATCATTTGGATCGTGAAAACCTCTCGCCTCTACACTGCGGAGATTCCGGTTGAAGAATGCACGGGTTCAGGGACCTTCCCAGCCATTTTCATAATCCCCTTAATCTGCTGGGTGCCTATTTAAACGAAGAGGTATTTTTAGGATGGTAGGCTTTAAGTGGACAATGCTGCTGTCAATACGCCTACACTATCTACAGATAAATCGGCTCAGTGCTCCTATCGAGGACACGCGGCTCTAGGATTGAAGTTCTCGTAGTTACTGGAATCGGTTTCAAAGGCGCTGTAATAATTGCGACACTTCCATGAAGAATCCGTGGTTAACCGCCCCTGTCCATCACTCTCCGGGACACACCGGCGATGGGTAGGAGCAGAGATTGTACCGTCATCCATTTCAAAATTCTGGGGCAGCGGCTGCTTCTTTCTTCTGACCAAATATATCCCCACCCCACAGAGAACAACGCCAAGAACCAGGGCTCCAAACCCGGCTCCGGCCAGGAGGAGATAATCTGGAAAAAACAAAGCAGCTTCTGTTATGATAATCTAAAGATGGAGATGGCCTAATCATCCCAGCAGAGAGGACCAGGGACAAGTATATTTGTACTCACTTTACAGTGGAAAAGACTGCGGTTAATATCAGGTGAAATCGGAAACATTCTTTAAAATAGTTGTTAATTGATAATTAGGCAAAGATTCTCATTTAGAAATGCAACTTCAAATCTAATTTAAAAATAAAAATAAATGGTCGACAAATTTAAATTAGAGAGGAGATAACTTAACAGATCGAGTGTTAATTCATCCACGTGTATATAAAGGAAGATCCAGCCCTGCTAGCTAAGTTAAATGGATCAGATAAATCCGCAGATTAACATTACAAATCCATCAGTAAACCTTCGCTATAGGATTATATGCTTATAACAGCATTTGGTCTTAAAGCTGAGAATCCATCCTGCTTTATTCTAATCACCGTAAAGGTTTCATTGACGAAGACCGGTCAGTTCGGAACTGACAGCTCTGTGGGAGATGAGTAAGACTCGTTCATCTCTGAGGTAGGTTCGGGTTATACAGCATGGGACAGAATTAGGGATCATTTTGTGTTTGAGACGTGACAACCTGCCTGAGCCAATATCCACTGCGGTTCGGGAAGAGCAAGAGCAGGGAATCCTCAGAAATCCGATTAATGCACTTACATTCAGTACGAGAACACAGCAACCCTACCATTCCAGGAACCCGTTTGATCCACAGATCCACTGTTTTCCCGCAGTCAATTGGGAAAAGCGCGCATCACCTGGCCAGTGATTTGGCTTCATATAGCGAAGATCTGGTGAATGCGAGGGCGTCAACTCTTTCATTACTTCTCACACAAACAATAAATAAGTCAAATCAGATTGATGATGTTCGAGGTAAATGGGTTAAATTAAACGTTATGGTGCCCACTGGTCGTGGCTGAGATCTCGACAGGTGCGCACACAAACGTCAGAATGTAGCCAAATTTAAACAAAACCCCACAGTAACTTACTATTCCCGTCATCTCTGCTCCGGTGTTCACTCTTAAATACGGCAAAGAATCTCCGACTTCTGCTGCTCTCAGCTTCTCGTCTGTAAACCAGAGTCAGACTCTCGGCGATGTAAGTTTCTGTCGTTTTATTGCATAAACGACCCAAAAGCTCCCCGGATCTGTTCGTCCCTTTAAAATATACAACTTACAGTGACCACGACGAGAACGTTAGTCAAATCTTTCTGAAAGAATAATAAATTATCATCAGTAGATTTCTTAAACTACTCATTTGTTATACTGCAGCAGTTTGGCTCACTTTACTCTCCTGGAGATCGTTAAGTAATCGATCTATTTTACCAGATTTCAATTAACGTTTTCCAGAAGTTACTCGTTGATCTCCGTATTTAGTTGATGCTCCAGAGGTTTTGCAAATCGTCATTGTGATATGGAAGAGCTTGTTTGTCAGTAAGAATTATTTTGTTCAGTCGCTTACTGTCACCTGACTTCATTCACAAATTTAATGTTGTTTGTGATCGTGATTTCAAATTAACAAAGGAACTTTGACGAATAATTGCTGCAGTGACATTAATTGCAGCACCCAAACGTCCCTGGACGTGGAGATACCGCAAGAAGGTTTTATGTCCTGGATTACATCATCGGTGCACTGACAGGTAGAAGAACCTGTCAATCATTAGTCTTGATTTACTACACCACAAACAAATTTGTGGTAATTTAGCGATATCATTGCGTTTCAACTTCCGCAAATATAAAATCTGATACTTTCGGAATTTTGAGCAAGCAGTGAGCTCTGCTCTGTCTCACCTCAAACAACGCGATGAGCGCCATAGTTGAGCAAGACTTGGTTCTGCAGGCTCCGTACAGGTGCTCGCCTCGCTGCTCCGTCTACTCTCACTTTACGAGGGCTCAAAGTAGCAAATGGCGGTCGGAAACATGGAAACGCTCAATTTCCCCTGATTTGATAATGTGTCATTATTAATTAAATGACTTGATGGGTTTCAATGTCATTTTACTTGACTTAGGATACAACTGAAGCCGCCTGGGATATCTGGACAGGTGTCTGCCGACCCCCGTCTGACTTTCACTTTGGCTTGTCCCAGGTGTGTTTACTCACCGCTGTAGACTTCAAGAGAACTACGCTGACAGTTGGCAAATCTTCTAGATTCGTGTCAACGATGATTCTCACTTCTTCTTCATCACTATCAGTGTAAATGGACCAACTGCAGGCGTTTGGTTTAAGGATTCTTCAGATTGAAAACAAGGAAAGAAAAACAAAAAGTATTTGAGTTTTTTTACATTAAAACAATTGAAGAATTTATTCATATAAATATTTAAAATGTTAATATTTATTTTTATTTATTAGGCCGATATATTTGTTACAGTCTTGTTATCACTGAAAATTGTTATGATGCAGAATGTAGAACCAAAACGTTTTTAATTATCTTATAATTTATATTTCTAATGTTGATACATTAAGTCGACGTAAGCCAGCTACAGTTGAATTAAAATGCTATTTGGACACTGACATGGACACCGACCGCTCTGTAGTCTCTTGAAAAATCTTCATGAGAAAATGACAAAAGTTAGAAATTATGATACTTTGCAGTCTAAGATACAAATGCATGAGTTCCTAAATACTGCACGTGTCATTCTGTTAGAACTATCCAAAGGAGACATTTATATGTGGTCGTGGGTTCAATGTGAAGATGTGAGTTTGAATTGAAGATACATTTTGTTATTGTTCTTTTATAGGTAATGTGTTTGGTTCAGTTAATGTATCCAACTTAGTTAGACATTTCAATGCCCATTATAACACAGGATTACGTAATTATTACTGACACAATGGATAATTGTGCAGACAAATCAAAGAATTCACATTGAGGTTCATGGATACGTTTTATAAAACCTTGTCAAAGTTGGTTCCACTGAAAGGAGAGGAAGAATCTCGCTAATCTTTTGACTGAAGGAAATCATAATCAGTTAACTCTTTCACACTCAGGTTTTACATTAACGTCTGGTATTAAAAAGGTATAATTAACCAAAAAGCCACGAATAAAAAAGTAGATCCTCTCTTAGCTCCATAGCGAAGCAGAGGCAGTACCCAGAGTTTAACTAAATTTTGTCTATCACTTAAAATACAAGAAAAATAAGGACAGGCGACGATTTTCACGTCAGCGAGGATTAGAAAACATTAAATAATTGATGGAAAAATATAAAACCAAGTAAATAAAGTTGCATATGTACCTTGATATACCTGAATTGTCAAAGGACTGTATTGAGCGATAGTTTGAATCAGCCTTCAGTAAACTAGTTTTGGGACATGATTTATCTGAAATATTAAAAAAAAATATCAGTCACCAACAACAGTTGATGGATAAAAGAAACCTGGTATTTAAGCTATGAGTAACGTGCCAGAGGTACACGGAAGTCGTCTGCCGCTATCCAGTCTTTACGGGTCATGTACTTGGTGGCAGTTCAGTTTAACATTTCGACAGGGTAGCGAATAAACTGTCAGTATTCAGGTGACGACTAATTTCTTCGAGGTTCTGAGTTACTATGTCACCAGTAACAACTACAAGAGACCAAAGTATCCGATCGTCATATTAATTCAAAGGGATACCAGCCGTTAGTATATCCGAGGGTCGTTTATCTGACTGATCTGTCAGCAATCAGAAGTGAAGGAAAGACCATGTCCGGTTCAAAGAAAGAAGAATTCTAGAAGGAACCGAGCTTCCACGAGGAATTTGGTTCACCTTGGCTCATTGTGCCATAGGCAGCAGATAACTGACATCTTAACGTTTATTAAAGTGTCAATAAGTAGCTGTCTGGAACCTATTTGAATTTAATCAACTGAGCTGTTTAAGATGGTTTTATTATTAATATGGATTTTCATTTCAAAAGGTAATACATTGGTAGATCTACCTCTGCTTATTTGCCTGGGGGAAAAGACATAATCTGCTGGGGAAGAAGGTCGAGAATAAGCCAAACCAGGAGGTTCGCCGGACCGGGCCGCTCCCTGCAAGAATCGAAGTTGGGCTCTCGGTCGTAGCAGCAGAACAAAAGGAGCGAATTCATACAAATTTCCAGCTTTATCGGCCCGTAGAAGGGCCAGCAAAACGAATTAGAAGATTGGGCAGCTTCAGCGCAGGTAGACATAGTAGGGGTCGGAAACATCTCTGTATCCGACCTGTTCTCCACCCGGCCTATAACACCTGCTTTACTCAGCGCAGGTAGATACAGTAGGGGTCGGAAACATCTCTGTATCCGACCTGTTCTCCATCCGGCATATAACACCTGCTTTACTCAGCGCAGGTAGATACAGTAGGGTCGGAAACATCTCTGTATCCGACCTGTTCTCCATCCGGCCTAACACCTGCTTTACTCAGCGCAGGTAGATACAGTAAGGGTCGGAAATATCTCTGTATCCGACCTGTTCTCCACCCGGCCTATAACACCTGCTTTACTCAGCGCAGGTAGATACAGTAGGGGTCGGAAACATCTCTGTATCCGACCTGTTCTCCACCCGGCCTATAACACCTGCTTTACTCAGCGCAGGTGGATCCACGGAGACCCCATCACTTAGTCCTTTCCCCGTTCAGATGGCCCTTGGTATCGATCTTTCCGTAACGCTGAACCCCGCGAGTTCCCACTAAATGCACGACCACCTGCACACAAACACTGACGACCGCTTCCAGGACGACGATCACATTTCCATCTACGGAAGGCAACACGACGGACGACCTGCGACGGCTGCCGCGAACACGGACAGCTCCCAAAAGGTTTGTGCGCCTTTCTTGCAGCTATTCGTTTCGGACATTTTTATCAGAAGTGTCATCCGAAAGGTTCCCCTCTCAGCTCCATCTTCATCAGCTTACTCAGCGTAAAAACCCTACTGACTCCATTAGCAGCGATCCGTCTAAAGAGACAGAAAGACGGACAAAAAGGGAGAAACTCACCTGAGTTTTCTGACCTGTAGCGAAGTTTGAACCCTCTGTCCGCCCCGCTACCATCGGATCTGAACTCCACGGTAACATTACTGAGGCTGTTAATTAGACCCGGTTCCTCAGCTCCACACCATTTTTTCAATAGGTTTTGTCCCTTTCCTGCAATGTAATAGTCCACATGTGCTAAAAGGGTTAATGCCACTGGCGATGGGGGACACCATTACAGGAAAATGGCGCCAGCGGTATCTTCCATGACAGCCTCTTCACTTTCACTATTCTATTACCACCACGTCTCTGGTGTGAGAGAGAGAAATATTTCGTTAGTCATTGAAACATTTCAGTAAACAGGTTCTTATGCATGAATGAAGTGATTTCTGATGGTTACAGGTTACTTACCAGGCGGTAAATTCAGACTGTGAACGGCGTTGTGTTCTGAGCCATGGCTGGGCAATCAGACCGCGGTCGGGGTCAGGGGCAGATGGCGCGGGATCGTGGACAGGCCAATGAGACGGTGCACAGCGCTGTTGTAACTTTTGTTCAGGCTAAACAAGCAGCAGCAGCAGCAGCTGACCGTATTAATAAACACAGAACTCGTACAGAGAGCCACTGATCTTCGTCGCGAGGCTTGTAGCCATCGACAATACTACAAATGTCACCTTCTGCTGCTCACGGTTAGGGGACACAATACCCCCATCCCTCTTACTGCGCGATAGAACTCGGTCTGATGGTACCGCGGTAACATCTTGAAACGAGCATAAGAACCTGTTCTGTGTTGGTGGCTGAAGTGGATCGTTTCTCATCATCTTTTGGTCTTATTATACATCGTTAAGGTTCCTTGTAGGGGACAGATTTTGCTATCGAGTTGATTGCTAATCTCTGCTTGCTGACCAATAAATTTTATCAAGTTGTAAAATATGGAAGGATGGGAATTTAATCTAGCCTAATTATACTTTATTTTACCTGGGAAGGTAGAATATACCGCGGTTACAGATATTTAGGCCAAATAAAGCAATACAAGTTCACTTAGAATCCCAGGCCTAATTTAAATGTAATGGGCTGCCAGGATACAGAAGACAGACCATTCACGAGTGTCCTGTTTGAAGTCATTCAATCGTTCGATTAAGTAGATAATCTACCATGCCAAAGATCTATCCAAGTTCCGTTATTATTTAAAGTCAAAGGTATTTTTCGTCCGGAAAGATAAACATTGACGACAAGAAGCAGACGGGCCATCACCACTATTTCGGAAGATTCAATATTTTAGTCTCAACGTCCTTTTATCAGCCTTCGCCTTATTTCAAGGTGTGATCATCTTCACCGATCAGAACAGAGAGATGGATTTGAACCTTTAAAATAGTGCTTCTGCAACGATTGCTACATCGGTGGAACTCTAGGGGCTACGAGATGTTCGATGTCAAGGATCGACCCTGGGAATGATTACGCCAGCTCTCTGTGAAAAAATACAGGAAGGAAGTTTTGCCTTTGAAATAAAATCTTTTGCAATAAAATAAAATCAGATCAAAGAAAATTATTTCTTTTGTTTCACCTATAAATGTTGATCGCCTTGATTTATTTTCTGCGCAGTATTCTCATGTCTAAGTGGAATAACATGAAAAATATGAGGAAATTGGTAAATGAACACGGGTTTGTTTGATGTTCTGCCAGACTCCACAAATGTCCTAAAAATTTTACTGATTTTTGTTCTTGTTGAATGTCACCCCTCAATTCTAGCTTGAAGACAGAGCAATGGGATGAAAGGGTTCAGACCTGATGACCAGGCAAGTTACTGAGATATGGTTAGGGGTGATCAAAGTGAAATCATTGATGTGTTCCCTTTGGAACCTCTACCACCACAAGAATCCGGAAAACAATGCGAGGTTCTTTAAAATTTATGGGTGAGGAAAACCAGTGACTGGAAGAAACAAACTCTGGCGGTTGGAGAAGGAAATAGAGGACCAACAATGTGAGAGACTTGGGCCCAACCGATCGGGGTCCGACTGGGGTTCGAATTCGGGGTCTCTGTGTATGGCCGTCCAGTAGTCTCTAATTTGACCAACGGCGGTTCGTCTTGTGTTGCAAGCTCGTGATGAAACAGAAGAAATAAATCAGTTTCTAATTATATATTTCATAAAATAATTTATCCAGTTTACTTGAATGATCTAATTTGAATTACTGTGAAGTAAACTTACCATCGTAAACGGCCGCCCAGTCGTTGGAACAATTATCCTGCTTCTCTATCAGAGAGTCGATGACTTGAATCAACACAAAACCGTTACTGGCTCCGATCGTCCAAAAACAGTGAATATTACTAAAATAATATACATATGCATTTAAAAGTAGTTATTTAAAATTGAAACATGCGAGAAATTATGTTCTTTTCTATCTAAATTGCGCTTAATTGCAGTTAATTGGCAATAAATGCAAGGAAGATGTCCAACTTATAACAATTTTCATAAATGACTGAATCACTGGTATCGACTGAAAATGGATCATCGATATCTATGTTACCAGTTATTAGTATATGGCAAAACGATGCTTGCTTCCTCCTGTAATAATGTACAGCTCCAAAACAATGCATCATATTCTATCTTTATATACGGTTGTTCCCCGGTATTCGCGGGGGTTACGTTCCTAGAGCACCCGCGAAGAGTGAAAAACCGCGAATATCGGACGTGGTCCATAAAAATGCCTATAAACGTCAAAATATAACGTAAAATATAATAAAAAATATAAGTAAATATATAATAATAATTTAATAAAAAATACAACACTCAGAGAAACATTCGAGATAGCGACACGCGGTAAACTGGGATGATGCGGGCTGTTGGGCTGCATCTGCCTGAGACAGCGCCTCGTGGGCAGCAGCCAATCAGCAGCAAGAAGAAATGAATAACGCTCTCTGATTGGCTACTTTCAAACCTCCAGCCAATAGCGTTTATTTTATATTCATATTTTGCTGAATTTACGTTAGTATTTATATTACAAAATTAGTAAATTATATTGTTATTAATAATTTAGTGTTAAAAGCGTGAAAAAATATATATTGCCAAGAAAAAAACCATTAAAAAATCGCGGAAGATATTTGCGATTCCGCGAGTATGCGGGGGTTTCCATGAACAATTATTAGTCAGGTTCTGAGGAAAATTCCGCGAATAACCGGGGCCGCGATTACGCGGGGGTCGACTGTATTATGATCACCATCTGCACAGCAGCTTTCAATCTACTGAAAGTAGAAATGCACTTTAAAATTCTATAACTATTGGCAACCGATTCCTTTCTCTAGAAGCATCTCACTTTCGCTGCCATTATGAACCTATCTTAGCGCCATTTGATCGAACAAAATTCAAAGATTATTTTCCGTTATTTTGTTTCAGCATCTGGCAATAGCTATCTTCTTAAATATAAGTTTTAACATCATCTCTTATCTTTGATTCTGGAAACCTTTCCGATTTCCTTTGAGTTCAAGGTCTATATCATTTTCTTATATTTTTGGCAATGCCATTTAGTATATCATTGCGCGAGAAGTACCAGAGTCATCGGACTAAGGCACTGTAATGGTAAGGAGAATATAGATCTGTTCTACATTAATTTGTCCCTGATTGTACTCACCTTTCTGCTAATGGCGGCAGGACAAGTGTTTTAACAAGCTGAGGCTTACAAACTTTACGTGATCCTATACCTGGTAAATGTCATCGTTTAAAATCCTTAACCGAAAGTGTGATATCAACAAACTCCAGTTATCGATAATATAGGATGCTACAAGCCCTTCTGACAAATATATTTGATAAGTTCACAGTAATTTGAAAATAAATGGTAATGCTGATGGCATAATGCCGTTACTGTGATGTATCTTATTGTACGATGTCTATAATCGCTCAAATCGTTTGCAGCTTTTCTTAATGTAATAAAATTGCTATTTTTTCTATTGTAATTTTATATTCAACCGAAAGCATAAGAGACTCTGCTCTGAAAAAATGCTAACGTTTCGTCTATATGTTGACTGCAGGTAGTAGATCTATGCATTGAGTCGCTCTCGCAAGACTTTTGTTGGTGAGAAAATATTCAGCTAAGTACTTACTTGTTGTAGTCCTGTGGATAGCTAGGCGATGTTAATATTGACCATTGGTTATCTTTTGCAATGAAATTCTGTTTTTCTGGACACTGAGCTGAAATTTAACTTCATTGTTTTACAGAATAATACAAAAGAAAATTTGTAAAAGAAACTCTACTCTTAGCAGACAAATTCAAAAGCACAGGCGCTCAGAAAGATTTCACCAAAGATTTTTTTACTGATTATTCAGTTATATTGCGTTCTTCTACAACTTTATGAACCAACGTTTTTCTCTGCTAACTTTCCGTGATTTAAGTGTGTCCCTTATGGTCTGCCGACGGTGCCAGTACAATTTTTGGTAGGTTTAAGTTCAGTATGGAAAACCTCCATGGTATGGCTTCTTCTCAGTTTTCTATATGACACATTTGTTTATATTTATTTTAGTTCTCCTTGACATGAAATGAAGAGTAGTATTAGGGAGTTTTCTACCATAGTGAGAAGTGTCGGATCGCCTGAGAGGAAGGTGAGCAAGGCTTTCAACCGGGTAACCGTGGGACTACAGACCCTCACCAAAGATGTCGAGGATTTATCTCCGTTGTCAGGACAGGTGTTTCACAAAACAATATGAAGATGATTCGGGGACAAAGAACAGAATTTACTGACCTTATCTTAGAAATCAATTAATTAGACTCAAATATACAACAAAACAGTACATTTTATGATTTAGTTGCTGACTTCAAAATATATGCTCCTTTAAAACCCAAAATTAGAAATCTTTGAAAATGAAACAGTCAGTCCGACCATTTCTCTCATTGGTAACCTAGGGGCAGATGGATGGTTTAGTGATGTAAAAGAAAACAACTGCTGAAAACACTAATGATTCTCAGGCTGGTTAAACAACTTTCATAATTAACATCCATGTGATTAACGAAGGTTTCCTTTAAATCTAATATTAAACTGGGACATTACTTTCCTTTTAAAGACAGAATCCCCACCTCTTCCAGGTCGTGTGTAGATTTACCTCATTAAATATGGGGACCTTAGCTCTGAATACATTAGTAAGACCATCTAATGTATCCATGTGCAGTTTGCCTCTCGTTTTTTCAGACGTGAACGTTCTACCTCACTTTACAACATGGCAGTAACTGGGAATCAATTTAAATACATTTCAGATTTTGGTTCTGTCCATTAAATGTTCAAAGCTAAAATTTATTGAATTTTTTTAAAATTAGACACCCGATGGAGCATTTAAATTCCATTCTTCTTATGTTACACTGCTAATCACTCGGCGTTTTTCGTTTTTAAACTACAATGGTAATCATCCTACATACCAGCCACTGGTACATTATACCTTCTGTACCCCGTCGGACTGACCACCCAATAGTACACTATACCTTCTGTACCCCGTCTGTCTGACCACCCAATAGTACACTATACCTTCTGTACCCCGTCTGTCTGATCACCCAATGGTATACTATACATTCTGTACCCCGTCGGTCTGACCATCCATTGATACACTATACCTTCTGTACCCCGTCGGACTGACCACCCAATAGTACACTATACCTTCTGTACCCCGTCTGTCTGACCACCCAATAGTACACTATACCTTCTGTACCCCGTCTGTCTGATCACCCAATGGTATACTATACATCCTGTACCCCGTCGGTCTGACCATCCATTGATACACTATACCTTCTGTACCCCGTCGGACTGACCACCCAATAGTACACTATACCTTCTGTACCCCGTCTGTCTGACCACCCAATAGTACACTATACCTTCTGTACCCCGTCTGTCTGATCACCCAATGGTATACTATACATTCTGTACCCCGTCGGTCTGACCACTCATTGGTACACTATACCTTCTGTACCCCGTCGGACTGACCACCAACTGGTACACTATACCTTCTGTACCCCGTCGGACTGACCACCCATTGGTACACTATACCTTCTGTACCCCGTCGGACTCATCGCAGTTTCCTTTATCCTATGAATTTATTTTTGTTCATAATGATAGAGTTTAAAGTCCAAAATGTTCGTTCTATCGGACACGTGCTTTTGTCATCGTGTACCCTTCATTTAAACTTGTTTTTAATAATTTTTCACTTCATTTCACAACAGAGATTTCAGTGTCTTTTCTACTGATCTCCTTCGTCAAAAAGTAGCTAACTAGGTCCAAGAATGTCGTTTATTGCTCTCCACACCATGAAGCTGCTGTCACTCAAGTTAGCATACATAATGCAAGCAAATGCTTAGCAGTAGATGCCATTTTATGAACTAGTTAGATGATGTAGGAAGTGCCTTGTATTTTTATATCTGATAAGGGGCACGGTTAATTATTACAGATATTTTAAGAAAACTGCATTTTAATTGAAATTTAAAATAATTTAAGTTATATTAAAACGTTTGTGACATTCATGTAGGGACATATCACAAATAGTTAAACACAGCAAAGAAATATCATTTACATATGTAACTGTGGTGATAAATGATCTTTTCGTCTTTAGTATCTTAAAAGGTGGTAACATCCTACAACCATGCTGGAAATCGTTTTTCTCTCTCTCCTACGATGACTGTTATGAACGTTCTTATTTCAGTCAGCTGTCTTCCTGCAGTAGTAATAGGGAAAGATAAGATAGGTTGCCTTTGTGGTATCGGGTGGTCACTGCTGCGACTCCTCCACATCTGTGTATGCGCGTGATCATTGTAGACGACTGAGGAAGCCCTGTTAGAGAGACTAATCATCAAATGTTCGGTGAGAAACGCAATTGTTATTTGTTTCCTCAAATTGGAAGAAATGTTAGTGACAGAGGTAAGGTTAACGTCACAAGGTTGGTAAAAATCCAAATTATGAGTTTGTCATTCCCCTGTAGCAAAGTGTGAAATATCATCTACATAAACAGTTCTCTGTTATGGTTTGTTGTATTCTTCGCTAGTGTTCATCCTAGGCTCTATCGTGGATGCAGATTTTTTCCACTACATTTAGCACCATCTACTTGTATTTATCAACATAGGTTCCATAAAGGTAACAGGAATTCAAAGATATTTTTAATGATTTTAAATTATTATTTCTCAAAATCACCAGTAAAATATTAATTTATAGTTTTTTTGTATGAATATTCAATGTGAGAGATGACTATTTTCCTTCATAATAACTACACTACCTTCGGTGAGACCCATAAGAGTGAAAAAAGATAATGTTATGCGTATCAATTATTGAAAGCTACATAAGGTTGTCCTTAAAGGTAAAAGGAAATTGAACTTTCACGATGTTTATCATGGAAGAAATATTAAGCCGAGCTCAACATATTCAAAGATAAATAGAAGCAATGCGAAAACAAGTCCGCAACTCTGGATATTCCAGCCGTAGTGCACATTCACCCCCCCACCACCCTTCATATCTGTGCTGATCAGTACAGACTGAACATTAAGCTCTGTGACAAACACTAACTTCCTATACCTGCAGTCGCTGCTGAAAACGGGAATCGCTCTCTAAAGATTACTGAACCTTTTTATATCAATGGATTTAAAATTTATTTCACATGGATCTCATCAATACGGTTGCATTACTGGATTTTCTGCAGTCCACGTCATGAAGCTCCTACAACAGATTCGATCCATCTTTATCAATTTACTGAGCTTCATAATCTCTCTCTGACGTCTTCAGAGCAGCCAACCTAAGAAAGGAGAATCTTACCTGTGTTTACTGACTTGTAGCGCAGTTTAAATCCTCTGTATGTTCCACCACCCATCGGATCTAAACTCCACAGTAACATTATTAGGCTGTTGATTAGACTCGGTTCCGCAGTTCCACACCATTTCTTCAGTAAGTTCTGTTCCTTTCCTGCAAGTGAAAATGTTTATTAACATATCAGAGACATAAAGGATTTAAACCCCTGCCGATGACAGGTGAGAACAATAGAAAAGGCGACCAAGGCTGTGGGACATTATACATGACGAACTTCATTCTACAGCCATGGAAAGAAGAAAACTGCTATCTACAGACCATCAGATGGTCGCCGAATACAGGTCTGAAAAGTAACCTTCGGAACAGAGCACGAAGACGAAACATGATGATAACACGTGCGTGTGACTATGGTAATGGATGAAGAGGGTTAATTCAATTATTTGTTTGTTAGACGATATTTTAAGGAATCTTGAAACAAGAAAAAACAAAAGCTCTGATTTGATTGTTTTTGTTTGTAATTTAATAGTAAAACAATTTTATTTCTTACTTCTACAGCATCAAATGAGAACAGAAACGAGATTCTGTAATAGTTTTGTAAAGCAGACAAGTAGAGAGATGGAGAACCAAGCAAAATGACACAATAACATCTTACTTCCAATGCGAAATAATTGATATTCTGGAAACAACAGACGGATCCTCTACCAGTGTTTTTGTCTTAAATAATTTAATAATATTATCAAATAGATAATCCTGTGTACCGATCAATTTTATAACTTATTTCTTCATAGAACGAGATGGTTTTAGTTTGGAAAGAGAAACACTGAGAAATATAAACAGATCATCAACCCTGGAACTGAAATTTCACCGTCCTTGCCGCGACGTTCTTCAAATGGCTCTCACCTGTCACTTCCTGGTAATCTCGTCAAGACAGCACCATAATATGCCAACCGAATAAAGGGTAACAAAGACAAGTTCACGTTTTTAAATATTTTGTTTCGTAATTATTTTCCATATCACTGAAACTCCAGAAGTTGCGAGATCTTCGATGGAAAGCAAAAACTTACGGAAAAATTGAGACATCTCTCAGACAAAAACGTGCAAGAGGAACATTTTCTGTTTATTTGAAATGTCCAGCAGTAATAGTTGATCTGTCTGAAGAA
Source organism: Nautilus pompilius (assembly GCA_018389105.1). NCBI lineage: Eukaryota > Metazoa > Mollusca > Cephalopoda > Nautilida > Nautilidae > Nautilus > Nautilus pompilius. The sequence continues at coordinate 66,871 of JACATO010000586.1, forward strand.
TCTTGGCTTTCTGTTTAACTATTTTGATACGTTTTATTTAATAGATGCGATATCTTTATCATTATATCTGTGGAATCTTATCATTTTCTAAGAGTTTATTTGATGTTTCATTAGAATCAACCGAATACATTTAAATTCAAACATTTTACAGTGTTGTTGTTCTTATGTTGAAGCCAAGTTCTCAGTATGAAGTCGGGGGCCCCTTCGAGCAATGAGCTGAACAGAGAGGAGGGAATATTGTAGCATCTTAGAATTGGTGACCAAGGCAGTCTTCGTGTTTCATGAACAATGGCAAGCCTCGAAGAGTCACCCGAAACACCTCCACCATATATCGCAAGACCCCACTAGAACATTGTATCTTTAGATGTGGGAGGAAACCACAGTGATTTTAAAACAACCCACTTGTCGTTCGGTGGAGGAATCGAAAAATCTATACCATGAAGATTCGCCCAGTCGAACCGGTCCCGGCCGGAATTCAAATTTCGCCATCTATCGATGACTATTCAGCAGTTTAACACAGTACCGTCGGTTACCACGGTAACAGCGAAATAAATAAATCTGACTTTAATGATATATTTCATTAATCTACCTAAGATAAATACTAGAATATTGTTTTATGAATTACTGTTAAATAAACTCACCATCGTAAATGGCCGCCCAGTCGCTGGAACAATTATCCTGCTTCTCCATCACAGAGTCGATGACTCCAATCGTCACAAAACCTTCACTGGCTCCGATTGTCCAAAAACAGTGGACATTACTGGAAATACAATAAATGTATTTAAGACTGATTAAATACATTCTCAACATCAGAGGAATGATATATGATTTGTATTCTGCAATTAAGTACAGTTCATTGGCATCATCCGTAAGAAAGATTTCAAATCATACTAAAGGTTTTCATAAATGATAATAAATTATATTACCATGAAAATAGTTAATATAAAATGTATTCCAAAATAAATTTAGTATTTTCTGATTTTCTGGGATTTCCTGATATTAAATTATTATTTTATTTTCTGAGTAACGTCAGTTATTATATCAAGGTGATGTATACCATCTCTCGGTTTATCATTAAATAAAATTATTTCTTTGCCTTTTTAGTGAAAATGCATTATCATTTGGCATACTTTTAAACTTATATCTACTTATGATAAAACAAGTGAATTTATTCTGCTAAAATTTAATATATTGTCCAGCATTCCACATATTTCCTTCCCTACCTTCCAGTTGTTGATAATCTGGACGGCAAGTCTCCTGTTCTCCGTACGGGATTTATTTTACTTGAGGAATATACAGGTAAGTACTTACTTCTTGTAGTTCTGAGGATAGTTGGGGGTTGCTAATAACGACCACTTGTTGTCTCTGGCAGTCAAAGTCCTCTTGGAGGGACACGGAGCTGAAATTTAACTTTATTATGTTGGAAGATTCTAAAATGCAGGGATTATTACGACCGATTATTTATTGACGACCGAAAGGCCGCAAGATGGGTTATGGATGAAAAGGCAACAGGTGTTGAAAACATTGAGAGTTATCAGAATGGTTAAACAATTTGGCAAAATTTACATTTGTGCGATAGTTGAAGTTTTCCTTTTAACGTAATTCATAATTACAGCATAACTTCTATTTCAAGGACAAAATCTTCACTTCACTCAGGTGTCGTGTAGTGTACAACATTTATGAAGTTTGTAGTTTCCGACGCATTAACAGAACCATAAAATATATCCAGGTAAAGTTTGTCTGTCAGGCGGCTGGACGTGCAGATTCTGCCCTACCTAACCATGGTATAATAAGTGAAGACAGAATAAAAGAAACGTTAGGAATTTTTCAATTTTGTTTTATTAGAAAGCCAAATCCTCATTGAATTACCAGTTTTCTTCAGTTCTATTACCAGTGAAATAATGATTTCCCGCCTGCAACTAAATGGCTTCTCTGGCGATCGGTAATTAGGAGGAATAAATAGCGAATTCTGTTCGCAGAGCAGGTAACTAATGCATGTAACAAGGGCAATGGAATGGCTTTCCTACATGGGAAATCTAGAGTCCCCAATAGCTTAGTGATAATCTAGACAGTTTCCATAAAACTAGCATAGAAGTAAGGAGCAAGAGCAAAATAATCCTTTTAAGGAATTTTGTTCAAATAGATAAAACTATAGATTCGTCACGGCGGCATCACAGCCTCAGCCTCGGTTCCCGAGTCGAACTACCTGAGGCTGTGGGAAGCCTGTTTTAATACAACTTCACTTCCATGGCAGGTGCTATGGGACAACTCTAAAAGATGTCGCTGAGACAGCCACCCACCGGAAAATTATCCACTTGGAGCTCGTCACGCTCGAGAACAAGTATAAATGGAGATTATTTCATTCACAAGATGTTTGGTTTGGTGAAAGACTGGACGGTACAGCCATTTTACAGCGTCTTTATCTTCCAGCAGAATGAAGAACTATGGAGACTGGTCGAAAGATTTTATCCTTCGACCTAATTATCACCCACACAGGCGCCTTTTTGGTTTCACGCCCCCCCCGTCAACATAATGGACCGACATTCAAACTTTCTGGCCCTCGCTGCCCAGCAGATCGCTTCAGATGGAAAACCACAGCGGATCGGAGTAAATACAGCGCCAGGCCGACCAGAGACTTCTGGGAAGCGCGGTCCGATCACCAAAACCAGGGGTTTTCGAAATCTGCTTATAATTTCTGTCATTACCGTAGGTAAGAAAAATATACGGCCCTGTCGTCCTGTCCTTTTCGAACAGTTGATTAGTCTGCCAGATCTTTGGCCGCCTGCAGGGCAAAGAGTTAATTTTGCATGTCTAGATGTGCATTGAGTAAACAATCTTCGACTGAGGACGGACTCCTCGGTCAAAAAAACTTTGTTTCAGTCTGGAAACGAAGACTCAGCCCAGATGGAGTATAAATCAGGACTGCGCCGGATAGCGGCCAGACATCAGTCGCAAACAGGGTCTGGTGAGGTCACTGAGGTCACGAACGCCGGCCGTCTCATTATTAACTCAAATGGATTTTCTATTACAGATCACAGAGACAGAGAGAAAGAATAAATACTCGGTTAGAGAATAAGCACCTGGATAAATCGGACCTCGCCCGCCCTGCGGGGAAGGAGTCGGGTGGCCGGCTGGTCCCTATAGCCTGTCACGAAGATATCACAGGCATAGATAGATCAGCATCATTTATAAACAGCTGCAGCAGCTGTCCATACATCCTCACAGTTAGCAGTCACTCTCTGCTTTCAGTAAATTGGCAGAAAAGTATTCATGCTCCACATATTGCGTTTTCTTTCTGAATCATTGTTTTTCTCATTTGTTCTCTTAATTTTTAGTTTTCATTCTTTCGTGTTGAAGGTTTTGATTAAATCAGAAACATATCAGACATATCCACCGTGTACTTTTGGCCCAGCTTCGTTTGTTTTACTTCCTTTGAAAGATCAATCAACCAATCATCCAACTGAGGTTTCACCAATTTTTTTTTCTTCCGAGTTCCCATTTCTCAACAGGTAGATGCCTTCAGCAATGGCGTTTGCGTTACTCCACACCATGATGCTGCATCCATCGGAACTAACTTATTACAGAGAATAATACAATGATCAAAAATGGAAACACTTCTGTTTATGGTCTTCTGAACTAGCAAAATGATTTCGGACATGAGACTTGTATTTTTCTTATTTCTGATAATGAGAAGTTTATGAGATTACATGTATAGATGTTGTGAAAGAAAAGTAACTGCAAAACTCTTCCAGTATTTGATCTTACGTCTTATAACGAAGATATTTGTGTTCATTTGATATATTTATACATGATGAATAAATAGTAAACAGACAAAATACTATGGTTTATAATAATAATTTGTGCTAATGGAATTAAACAGCATAAAATTAAAAATCACATTAAATATGCAAATTATTCATTATTAACTGTCTAAAACTGGATACAATGGTCATGAATCCTCAGTATTTTCAGTTCACGCTCAGTGCGAGAAACGTTCTCATTTCAGCCACCTGAATTCCTTTCGTTATAAAAGAGAATGATGGCTTCAACTAAATTTATACTGTGGTTTTGACACTGCTACATCTTCTATCTATTTGTATATATACATGAACAGTGTAGATGAATAAGTACTCTAAGAAACAGAACAAAATTAACTCAAAGCAGAGACTAAGCAATAAAGACGGTGATGGTACAGAATAATTTCTTTTTATTTTTGGAATTATGGTTTTCAAAGATGATTTTGCTAGTTTTCATCCCCATTCTCCCATGACTCGCTTGTGCAGTTTCTACATCACGATGCTGCTAATGCAGACTTATCCGATCTGAATGAATTTATGGCGGTTTTAAAAGCTCTACTGACTCTATAATCATCAAACTACCCAGGAAGATTGCAAAACCGTCAAGAGAGGAGAAACTCACCCGTGCTTACTGAGGTGTAGCGAAGTTTAAATCCTCTGTATCTTCCGTTTGTATTGGATCTAAACTCCACAGTAACATTATTAGGGCTGTTAATTAGACTCGGTGCCGCAGTTCCACACCATTTATTCAATAACTTCTGTTCCTTTTCTACAACAGAAACGTTGACTTTTGTTTAGTAACATAGAAATACTAAAATAATTAGTTCCATCGTCATTAAATGAAGACAGAATATTCATGAAAAATAGTCATCAAAATCTTCGAAAAAATACTCTTCTTTAAATTATTCAATTAATGAGTATCTCTGGTATGAGAACAATATCTCCTTACCTAATTTAGCAGGTACATTCATACAAATGTATATAAGATATTATCACAAAATCAGCTATAAGTAAATAAGAATCCATGAAAACAATGGAACAGGACCGGGCCCTCAAGGTACAAAGAGCAATGTCATAAGACAACAGAGATACTAAAGACTTATTGTACAGATGTAGCCTCCTGGCAAATCGCCGTTTACAGGAAGGCGAATTTGTTGGAAGTTATACTATGGTGAGAATGAATGTCTGAGATCAAGATCCTGGCCATCCAAATGATACAGTGAGTTAATGTTTTTAAATTTTTGTCACGGATGCTAATAATTACGGAAGTAAATGAGAAGGGCAGATTTTGTAGGCTAACAAAGTGAAACACAAATCAGTGTCATTTTAGAAAATAGTTCTGGTCGCTGATGATTCACAGTTTCGTCATTTGACGTTAAATGATCAAACACAGGTGAAGAGAAGCACAATTCTAATATTCACTGAAGTAGGTGTTTTGAGTGTAATGGCGTATGCAGTGAATTCTATTGCCGAAAAAATTGACAGAGTCTTTATTGATGGACCTCCGAATTCCGTTGCATACACATATCCACTATCAATAATCCTGTATCCAATCTTTTTCCAGGTGTGGCTTTACAGTTCAAGAATTTAACCACTTTTGATAAAACTGAAGTCATCATCCTATAGATGAGACAAAATGGGCTGAACAATAACAAAGGTTGGACCATTCTATCTTTAAAACTCTCATTGTATCCATATCACAACAGAAAGCTTGCTCTTGTAAACCAAGTGAATTCAGATGTTGTGAGTAAAAACTGCAAGCTACATCGAGAAACGTTGACAGCAAAATGTAGAAGAGAATCTGAGTTCTTTCCTGCATGAACTGGCGCAATATGAAAATTTCCTTAAAGGAAAATCCATAAAGTTCGGTTTATTGAGAAAAATTCTGTGCTGATTACCGCGTAGATCCTGAACATGTGTTTCATTTCGGTGTTCACCGTTTTTCACCTGGATGATTGTTTGATCGAGTTTATGAATTACAATTGGAATTGTGTGACCTTTGGAGGAAGGGAAATCTTACTACGGTTCCCTTCCTTGAAGATAAAGTCTGACATGAATAGCTGTGCTGCCTCATGTCATCGTCATTTATTTTAATCAGTTGAATACTTTAGTGCTGAATGGAGACATTACCTTTAGGTTAATTTCAGAAATTACCTTTTGAATAAAAAATTTTAAAAACTATTCTATAGATATCAATGGATCAAAGCGAAATAGCGTTTTCACGCTATTTATATTCGTGTTTTGTTTCTGCTCTCGTGAACATATAAACAAAAACAAGGAAAGACCTCGACTACCCACTCGACCCTCGCTGTGGCCTCTCGAAGCTGCAGCCTCGCTTTCTCAAAATTTTTGTTGGCATTCCGAGCCAAGGTGCACACTAAATACTCCTTTATCATCTGATAATATAACAAATAAATAATAAAGTTTGTAATTCTTAAAAACCGAAAAGTAACGTTTTCATTCCATACATTTTGTAGATTCTGGTTTCTGTGTCACCAGGGTAGAATAAGAAATTTACTTCGGGCCGCGGTAAAATCGGTTGAGAACCAAAGTCCGGTACCTGTCTGTATAAGTTTGGCGGACAGGCAGCTGATGCCATGTTTTCGCCTCTTTAGCCGTAACTGCACATGCACCGTGTAACACTACAAGTGAGTCACTCGTCGTTCGTACTGAATTTTCCCCACATAGATCGTAATTAATATAAAATAAATTTCGGTCATTTCTATAAGTTTTGATTTTACAGATAAGGGAGAGATTCATTCTCCTCGCTTTCTGTTCCATCCAGAAGAAAAATGAATGTGGAACAAAAGGCAGCTTCAGCAGTGTGCACATACATGAAACGAAAAGGCATCCGCGTGATGTTAAGAATACGAAATTAGAGAGATGGAAATCATTACATTTTTCTGATTCTATGAAACATAAAACTTAGCTTCAGTCCACAGGTAAGGAAACGAGAAAGATGCTACGTATAGTCGGCGGAAAGAACAGCGCAGTGCCCGCCGCAGCCAGGTCGGAAGAATAACCTTCCTTAATGGGAAAGAGAATTTAAAGTGATGATATAGTCTAAACTATGTGCATAGAGGATAAACGTAACCATTGGTGACGGTTGAAGAGGATGATTTGTATCATTCGTTTGCAGCATGATATTTTGCAAAATAATATTGAAAAAATAAGAGTTTGTGCTTTAATTGCAAAAACCTCTATTTAACCAATAAATTTGTAACAAGTTGCAAGTTAACAAAATATGAAATTAAAATCCAGCCAAACCACACATGGTTTGGTGCTAGCTGCTTTACTACTAAACAACAATTGATTTTGTTATAGTTTAAGAAACTGAGTAGAGTAAAGATGTACTAACAAAAAGCAGACGATGGCATCTTACTATTAATAGCAGGATTAATGTAAAGGAAATTTATTGGCAGAAAACAGCAGCCACAAGATACATCGGTGATCTTTATAAAAAAAAAAATATACAGGACTCTCATTAAATAGACAACTGAGCCCTTAACCCTGCCGGGATTGGAATTCGGGCCTACTATCAATGGGAGAGTACCAATGGCTACCTCATGCAGTTGAAACCACAGAGAGAACAGGAAAAATAAAATTGATATGCTTTATATTTTATCCGGAATACTTGAATGGTTTCTTTTGAATTACTGCAAACTAAACTTACGATCGTAGACGGCCACCCAGTCGTTGGAACAATTACGGTGCTTCTCCATCACTGAGTCGATAACTTGAATCGATACAAATCCCTCACTGGATTCGATTGTCCAGAAACAGTGGAGATTGCTAAAATATAATAGAAATGTATCAAAGATTAGTTAACTAAGATCACATATGTAAATAATTAGATATGTTTTTGATAAGGTATTTAAGTGCTGTTCACTGGCAGTTAAATGAAGATTTCAATATATATAAAATTCTCATAAACGAAAATTAATTATTCTAGAATGAAAATGGTGAATTTATTCGTAAATTTCAAGATAATAATTTAATAAAAATGGGCGATTCTTGTATTAATAATATTTAACTATGAAGAAATTATCAGATTCTACCTCTATATATTATCATCATCATCATTTGTATAGTAGCTTTCAACCCAATTTAGTGAAATGAATACAAATATCTTTAAAACTAGATTATTGCCAGCTGATGTTTTTGTCTGGAACCATCATTCCTTGGTTGTCCGTCTTAACCTAATCAGTATGTAAAGTTTGGATGAATAAATTAAATCTTCTTTTAAAAGGCGACAACGTCTATCCGCTGTTATTTCACTGAGTATAGGTTTTAAGATTATTTATTAAATTATTGATTGAGGAATGTTTCCTGAATTTCTGCAATTCCGTGGTACTATATTATCATGTTATTTTCTGAGCAACATCAGTTTATATAATATTGCGCGATAAGCTGAGGTCATTGGACGGTAATTTTCTTATAATAAGGTGAAGACAGGTCCTCCATAATTTGGATCAGATTGTACCGAGATTTCTTCTATTGGAGGTAGCACACCAGCTTGTCAACAAACCTTCACCTACAACCCACTCTTAGTATTTGGCCCGGATGAAGACTCTTAAGGGAAGGCGTCACTTGAACATGTGCCAGTCGTCGACAGTAGTAACAAATTCTTTTAATTAGTTTAATCTATAAATTTTCAGTTATTCGAGATTAAATCCTGCAGCTGTAGCAACATATCATACCGGTGATATATATTAAGTCTTGGTATACTGTTTGGTAACAATTTTTCTTGAAAAAATAAATTATTATTTCGTTTATCGCAAACTTATATCTACAGCGATAAAACAAGTGAATTTATTCTGCTAATCGTTAATTAATATATTGTCCACCTTTCCACGTTTTTCCTCCAATACCATTAGCAATGGTGATAATCTGGACGGCGAGTCTCCCTATTTCTACATACCGGTTTTGCCATTGAAAAATATTCAGGTAAGTACTTACTTATGGTAGTTCTGGGGATAGTTGGGGGATGTCAATGTCGACCACTGGTTGTCTCTGGCAGTCAAAGTTCCTCTGGACGGACACGGAGCTGAAATTCGAACTTAATCGTTTAACGGAAGATTACAAAAGACATTTAATAAATAAACGTTATTCTTGACGCAGAATTACAAAATAACAAAAATTAAAACACAAAGACCAGTGATGTACCTGACTATAAATAAACATAATGGTCCATCCCGGAAATTATTTGGTTAATTCTAATTCTGATTTCTGGAAAAAATTGAAGAAAATCCAAACAAAAAGAAAAACGATTCCAAATTGCAGGAATTATTACGACCGATTATTTATTGACGACCGAAAGGCCGCAAGATGGGTTATGGATGAAAAGGCAACAGGTGCTGAAAACATTGAGAGTTATCAGAATGGTTAAACAATTTGGCAAAATTTACATTTATGCGATAGTTGAAGTTTTCCTTTTAACGTAATTCATAATTACAGCATAACTTCTATTTCAAGGACAAAATCTTCACTTCACTCAGATGTCGTGTAGTGTACAACATTTATGAAGTTTGTAGTTTCCGACGCATTAACAGAACCATAAAATATATCCAGGTAAAGTTTGTCTGTCAGGCGGCTGGACGTGCAGATTCTGCCCTACCTAACCATGGTATAATAAGTGAAGACAGAATAAAAGAAACGTTAGGAATTTTTCAATTTTGTTTTATTAGAAAGCCAAATCCTCATTGAATTACCAGTTTTCTTCAGTTCTATTACCAGTGAAATAATGATTTCCCGCCTGCAACTGAAATGGCTTCTCTGGCGATCGGTAATTAGGAGGAATAAATAGCGAATTCTGTTCGCAGAGCAGGTAACTAATGCATGTAACAAGGGCAATGGAATGGCTTCCTACATGGGAAATCTAGAGTCCCCAATAGCTTAGTGATAATCTAGACAGTTTCCATAAAACTAGCATAGAAGTAAGGAGCAAGAGCAAAATAATCCTTTTAAGGAATTTTGTTCAAATAGATAAAACTATAGATTCGTCACGGCGGCATCACAGCCTCAGCCTCGGTTCCCGAGTCGAACTACCTGAGGCTGTGGGAAGCCTGTTTTAATACAACTTCACTTCCATGGCAGGTGCTATGGGACAACTCTAAAAGATGTCGCTTAGACAGCCACCCACCGGAAAATTATCCACTTGGAGCTCGTCACCCTCGAGAACAAGTATAAATGGAGATTACTTGATTCACAAGATGTTTGGTTTGGTGAAAGACTGGACGGTACAGCCATTTTACAGCGTCTTTATCTTCCAGCAGAATGAAGAACTATGGAGCCTGGTGACGACCCGTCATTTTGATCACCTGGTTGATTGTCCAAATGTTAGGCCGCATGTTGTGCGAAAAATGAATTCTGCACGTGTAGATGTGCTTTTGCATACTATTCTGATTGATGACAGATTCCTCAACCAAAACCCTTCACTTCATTGAAGAATGAAACCAGCGCCAGTTGGCCAACCAAATCGGATTACAATAACGATGTCGCCGCGAGCCTGCAGTCACCGACAGACAAGAAACATTTTGTTAACACAAACGGATTTTCTTTTTCAGCTCATAGGGGCCTACAGAAAGTTGTCTCTGTCCAGGAACAAGCATATGGACAAATCTCACCTTTGCTGCTGTCCCGCTACTTCTATATACCTCTCACCCACTTTCAGTGGCCTAATTAAGCCTCACTCACAAATATCTGCGACGGCCGAACGTGGAAACGATCTAGTCACATCACAACACAGTCAGCACATTCTTGGTACAATGAACTGGTGGACGCCAAAAAAATTTGATGAAAATGTAAAACTTTGTTCTGGCTGGGGGAGGTTGGGCCTCACGGTTGCGTTCTTGCGGGGTTGTAGCTAGACGGCTGACGATGGGTACGGGTTTCTTTGGCCATGACTTGGAACCGATCCTGCTAGGATAGGTGTGGATTTCTTTTCAGAATCAGCTGTTGACCTTATTTCAGGTTATTGCACGTAAGGTCCCTGGTGTGGATCCGTGGTACCTGAGTAGGCGGCTAGCTCGGCGAAGACGTTCCTTCGTGGGGTGGTGGTAATTGATCCTTTGTCCGGAAGACGCTTAGCTAGTGACCTCGACCTTGGGGCCCGTGTTCTGAACCCCAGGGACCTCGACCTCATGGGACCGTGTTCTGAACCCCCGGGAACCTCGACCTCATGGGACCGTGTTCTGAATCCCCGGGACCTCGACCTTGGGGCACCGTGTTCTGATCCCCCGGGAGCTCGACCTTGGGGCACTGTGTTCCAAACCTCCGGAGCAGACGTTTTCAGCTGAGAAATCGATCACTAAACAACAGGGTTTTTTAACCCTTTTCATGAGTCCTACGGGACCTCCATACCTGGGGCTACACTCTCAACCCCGGACGTTAGGACCACCTTTACGAGGTCTCTCGAAACCCCAAGATCCTGATATCCTTGAGTTTCGAACACAGACAGATTCATTAAAAACTCACGGACAAACAAAGAAGAATATCAAGGTGTAGTATGGCTGAGCTTGATTGAGACGAGCTCGGATCTTCCAGATTACTATTCGACTCTTCTAAGATAAGTTACTTGTAGCGATTAAAGTTAACATTACCTGTTATTGCAAGGGCTGTGGAATCACACGCTGAACCAGGAGCCCGCGAACACGTCTGAGATTGAACCGAAAAGGAAGACCGGGATATCGACCGGGAATCGTATGTCAGTGTTCGCGGCAGAGAAGTGTTGCTGCCGGAGTCCGACAGCGAGGCTGGGTTTACAACCTTCTTGCGAAAATACAAACGAAGGCTGGTAGCTTCATCATACAGCGAGACCGGTCTCGGTGTCTGGTCGGCAGAGTCAGCTGATGCAACGGCGTGGCGAGTGGAGATCGACCCCGGTGGAATCAGTATCAGCGCCCCTGTTGGGAAGCCGATGACGGGGAGGAAGAGGTCGCTCATTCTTCATTATAGACGGACACAGATTTTTATCGCTCTCGATATAGAGAAGGCGTTGGTATCGGCCGGGTAACTTCAAGTGTAGGAGCCGTCTGATCCAAACACAACAGGGAAGTATAAATAGTCTGCAAAACCGACGATGATGCGACTTTTTTCTAGATCATTCACAGATGTAGGGGGCACAGGATTCGAGCCGCGAGGAGCGAACCCTATTGCTTGGATAAAGGTGTGCGGGATACCGGCTGTGCTCCTGACAGGGTACTGTGAAGTTATGATCGACCTCAAGATCGACACCCTGACCGATCTACCCCTTTTTCAGGCAGGAAAGGAGGAAAATGCTTGTCAACAAGCCGAACCCGAGGAGGCTCCCTGGAGCCGTAAATTGTCGGACATACACGGTCCCCATCCTGTTCAAAGACCAACTGGGCCAACCCCGTCTTTGCTCGCAGTTTAAGATGTGAGGACATTCCCTTGATTCCGCAACAACAATACCGAAGATGATGCCGACCTAAAGAGCAACGGAGGTTTCATAACTCCGGAAGGACGCCGCAAAGACATGGATTTCGGGACAGCGTGCTCTCTGATTGGTCGGGGCGGAGGTGGCGACAGGCGGCGCCAAAGCTGCGGGATCAGGGTGCGGGACAGAGCTCGGTTCGGGCCCGTCCACTGAACTCGTGCAGAAGCCTAAGGGAAAGAAGCCTGAGTTGAAGAGAGGGGGCGGCGGAGTCGACGGTTGCACTCCCAAAACAAAGAGGTAAGGGCAAGGGAAGTCAGTTGCCTCTCAGAGCCCTTCATCCCCCACCAGCAGAGTGTACCGAGAGCTTCTCCCGCAGCAACTCCCTGTGGGGACACTGTAGCGCAGGACCCACGAAAATAAAACGGAAGCGGAGTCACTAGCGACAATGAACCTCCCGTAGATCATTCTCAGGGTTAGTGGCGAGAGGACCTCGGACTTAGAAGCTCATACCTCTGTCGTGACGGAGTCAGAATACGTAGAAAGTGTACAACAGTTTGCGAAAACTGGAGAAATCGAATAGATAGGTTCCCGACATTTACGGAAGGTAGGACTTAGGGAAAACAACACCGAAGAGTCAGTCTCATCCAGATAATTGTCCGGTGAGGAACGCGTATAGGCAGGATGGAGAGGAGGACCTCAGACGCGAACTCAAACTGGATTAAACCATACGGCAATAAAGGCCACCAGTATAGACAGGATTCGCGCCATCAAAATAGGGTTAACTGAATTAAGTAGCAGCAAAACAGAAGGCGGTGGAATAAGAGGCAGATCGCAGGCTGTTGGTGGGGAATGTTGTAGTAAAGCTTTCTGCGGCTGAGACAGGGTTATGGCAGAGGCTACACTAATGACTGGCATAAAAAGTAAAGACGGTCGACCGAGATCAGTGATATTATCAGAGAACTCAGGTTTCAGCGGCTGTATAGCAGGGAGAGGACTAGTCCGCAACCACCGGATGATCCTTTAGGAGAGTTGGAAAATAAATTAGACTCTTTAGAAGCCGAGCTTTGCGAAGGCACGATATGGAGTCTTGAAATAACAGATGCCATTCAACGATCGCCCCCCCGGAGCGACGGCTTTACGCCAGAGTTCTATAAAAGGTTGGCGTATCCATTAGTTAGCGATGTGAGGGCCGTAGTTAACAGTCCGTTTAAATAAGGAGTTGGCTTCCCATTTAGTCAGCGAACCACCACTGTCACTCTCCTTTTCAAGGCGGATGACAGGGACTGTGTGACGACTGGAGGCCAGTTAGTCTCCTAAATTACAATTATAAAATCATCATAGCTAAGGTGTTAGCAAATAGGGTAGCCAAAGCTATGCATGGAATTATTGGAGAGGATCAAACCTGTTTAGTTAGAAGGACGGTCACGGATTCCCTGCAACTGATCAGTGATATTCTGCATTCAGTACACGCGGCGGACGGCGCTGCAGCCATTATGCTGGCCATCGATTGGATGAAAGCGTTCGATAGGTTAGACTGCGTCTTTCTGTTCAAGTTGCTTAAACAGTTGTTTCGGGGAAGACTTTATTAGTTGGATTAACTCACATTACACCGATATCTAGTCTAAAATTAGTCAGAACGGCTTCGCGTCGGCACATTTGAATCCCTCTCGCGGACTCCGGCAGGGCTGCCCCCTCAGTCCATCTCTGTATGCTATCATTGCGGAGACGCTAATTTGTACGGTCCACGCTGATGAGAAAATCAGACAAATGGAGATAACCGATAAAGTAGAATCTAAAGTAACGCAGTATGCGGACCAAATCACCTTCGTGCATCGTGACGCGAGAAACGTTCCGATGGTTTTCGACAAGTGCAAATTTTACGAATTTGCATCTGGTTCCCGAATAAACAGGAGGAGCGCGGCTGGGCTCTCTCCGGGTGGCGCAGCACAACCTGGATAGCTATGGTATTAGGTGGGTTACGGAAAGATGTAAAAGTCTGGTTGTCGTGTCTGCCATAGCTGGGCTCATAAAAATAGATAAGAACAAGTGGCACTAGCTATTTGATATTCTTATAAGTAAGTTAGAGGGCTGGCGAGCCCCTAACCTTAGCTTTGAGGGTAAGGAAACAGCAATAAATAGTATACTATCCGTTCTCCTATGGTGTAGGAGTAAAATCGTAGGCATACCGGTTTGGGCGATCGATGAACTGGTTGAGTTCTTATGGCAAAGACGCAAACATCTGGTGAACAAACAGGTCATTCTCTTTCCACGGAGTCCAGGAGGGATGGACATAGCAAAGGTAGCGAGCGAAATTCGTGCTCAAGAGATTAAAAACGCACTAGATACCATAGGCGATAATTAAAGTCCGAAAAGGATGGCAAATACTTCTCTCCCATCAGATAGCCCAATCCTTTAGTATGGATAACGGGACAGCTACCCTAAGCGGGAAAAGCTTAGTCATCAGCTTAGAATGCTCCAAAAATAGCTTAGAAATTTGGATTAAGAGCGTAAACCTTTCGAACAATTCAGTTAAAATAGACGAAATAACCAGACCTATTCACTTGGTCTCACAACGCGAATTATACCTACCAGTCACGTCGGTCCCCGTTACTGAGCCCGATTACAGGAGGGGATGGGAAGGGCTTGTCTACGCTGTGTCCCTTCCATGGAAGGAACTTTGGAACGATTTCAAAAAATGTAGTGTCTGTCATCCATTGTAAAATGTTGCACTTGGTCCCGCTTTCTATGAGGGAAAATAAGCACAAGTTAAAGTTGACAGCTTCCCTAAAATGCCTCTTTTGCGAGAGGTTGTACGACAGGGTCATCCATAGCGTCTTTACCTGTCCACAACATAAAGTTCCGCGGGACTAGTCCAAGTTTTGGTTCAAGGACGTAAAAGTCCTCAGCACAGACTTAATCTGTACCAGCAGGTCTTTGGGTTCACCACATAATAGAAAGGTCCGTCTTTCGGATTTCCTGATCTTGTCTGCCAAGCAGATCACTTGGAGTAGCCGGAGAGCTTTAGGGGACGGATAGTCCCCTCCAAACCAACTCATCTACCGTCGATACGTGAGATTTGTTTTACGTAAAAAATATACTGTGAAGTCGTCCTGTGCGCTTGACAGGGATCACTTTTCGAACAACTGGTTATTCTGCCGGGCGTTAGGCTGCCTACAGGGCAAAGGGTTCATTTTGCACCTTTAGATCTGCTTTAAATAACAATCTTCGACTAAAGACGGACTCCTCAGTCAAAAAACTTTGTTTCAGTCAGGAAACTAAGACGCAGCGCAGCTGTAGTATAAATCAGTATTGCGCTGAATCGTGGCCAGATATCATTTGTGAGGTCACTGAGGTCAAGGAAGCCCGCGTTTTCATTATTAACTCAAACGAATTTTTTTACATTTCATGGAGAGAGAGAGAGAGAAAGAGAGAGAGAGAGAGAAGAGAGAGAGAGAGAGAAAGAGAGAGAAAGAGAGAGAGAGAGAGAGAGAGAGAGAGAGAGAGAGAGCTCCGTGAGGGAATAAGCGTCTGGATAAATCGCACCCCTCTTGCCCAACAAGGAAGGTACCACATTGTCACAAAGACTTTCGCAGACATAAATCAGCCTGATTCTTATATTATGTATTGTGCTTTCTTTCTGAATGATTATTTTTATCTTTTGTACTTTTTATTTTCAGAGTTTTCTTGTTTTGTGTTTATGGTTTTTAGTAAATATAAAATGTCAGATGTCCCGATGCATTTGTCTTTTTTTCTTTGAGAGATCAATTAATCCGCTTCACCCCCAACCATGATGCTGCTGTAAATAGTGCATACAAGAAGTAAAGCAATGAGTATAAGTGGCTTCTCTTCTGTTCATGGTCTCGTAAAATGATTTATAGAATGTAATTGGTATTTTTCTATTTCTGATAATGGGAACTTTATGTGATTATAGATACTGTGAAAGGAAAAAGTGTAATTCTTTATCAATATTTGATTTTGTTTTACAACGAAAATATTTGTGATCATTTGATTTAGAAATACAGTCGATGATGAATTTATTAATACTGAAATTAATCAGCAAAAATTACAGCGGTCATAACAAAAAAATTATTCTAAAAACCTACATACTAATTTGAATTTACGCACACGGCTAGAAACGTTATCGTCTTGGTCAGCTGGATTCTTTTAAGTATAATAGAGAATGACGACATCAACCGCGTATATTTTGAGGGCTGGTCTACGAGCATACAGGAAGAGTCGGGATGAACAGGGGCTTTAAGAAACATCTCAAATCAAAGGAAATCCATAAAAATACCTAATTTACTGTATTGTTTCAGCAAATGGAATAAATGCTAGTGACTACAGGAAGGTTAATGCCGATATGTAGGGAAACTATTTAATTATATGATTGTCAGTGATGGAAAGGGTGAAATACATTATAAATAGAAACTTAATAACTGCTGTTTACTCTACTTATTTCAGCCATTTTCGAGGTCGCCTCACTTCGTCCATTTTACTTCGAAATGACGACTGGTGTTAATCAAAAAGGTTTTTTAAAAGGCCATAAAATACAATAAATAAATCAAATTAAATTGAATATGTTTAATGATTTCACCTTAATTGTCAATGAATTACTAATGTATATTTTCTATTATACGAAATTCAAATATAAAGAATGACTCGTATTATCTCGTTTTACACCTGCACGACATTGTGTGACAGCCAATGTCGTCTACGGAAACCACGAGTTGTTTTCTATGGAGCCGTCATAGAGATCAAACTTTCATTGTGTTGAATATTTGAAAGAGTAAGTCAATCGCAGCATGAATCATATAAACGAAACCACACGCTACCAAATTTAAGTCATTAACCCTCTGCATCCTATCGATATTGCATTTTTACTGGACAATACAAGCACAGACCCCGTCATTCCACGATTCGCTTATGCAGCTATGCTGCTGATGTACATTTGTCTGACCTTCATCGATTTACTGATCTTCTAAAAGCTGTATCACTCTATTACCTAAAATGATTGCAAAGCAGACAAGAGAGGAGAAACTCACCCGTGCTTACTGACATGTAGCGAAGTTTATACCCTCTGTATCTTCCGCTACCGTCGGATCTGAACTCCACAGTAACATTATCAGGGCTGTTAATTAGACTCGGTGCCGCAGTTCCACACCATTTATTCAATAACTTCTGTTCCTTTTCTACAATAGAAACGTTGACTTTTGTTTAGTAACACAGAAATACTAAAATAATTAGTTCCATCGTCATTAAATGAAGACAGAATATTCATGAAAAATAGTCATCAAAAATCTTCGAAAAAATACTCTTCTTTAAATTATTCAATTAATGAGTATCTCTGGTATGAGAACAATATCTCCTTACCTAATTTAGCAGGTACATTCGTACAAATGTATATAAGATATTATCACAAAATCAGCTGTAAGTAAATAAGAATCCATGAAAACAATGGAACAGGACCGGGCCCTCAAGGTACAAAGAGCAATGTCATAAGACAACAGAGATACTAAAGACTTATTGTACAGATGTAGCCTCCTGGCAAATCGCCGTTTACAGGAAGGCGAATTTGTTGGAAGTTATACTATGGTGAGAATGAATGTCTGAGATCAAGATCCTGGCCATCCAAATGATACAGTGAGTTAATGTTTTTAAATTTTTGTCACGGATGCTAATAATTACGGAAGTAAATGAGAAGGGCAGATTTTGTAGGCTAACAAAGTGAAACACAAATCAGTGACGTTTTAGAGAATTATTCTATTCGCCCATTTCCGAAAAACAATGCTATAATTTTCGCAGACAGTGATTTTAATATAATATATATGCAGTGAGTTCTGATGCTGAAATAAAATGGCCGAGTCTTTATTGATGGAGGTCTGAATTCCGTTGCATACACGTATCCACTATCTTATAATAATTTATTGCCACTTTCTCCAGTTGTCGTTTCATAGGTGAAGAATTTAACTGCAAGAAATTTCCGTGGCTTGTCACAAATCTAAAGCAACAAAGCTATGGAAGAGACAAAACAGGCTGAACACTAACAAAGGTTGGACCATTCTATCTTACAAACCCTCACTTTATCCATATCTCAAAGGAATCTTTGCTCTTGTAAACCAAGTGAATTCAAATGTTGTGAGTAAAAACTGCAAGATACATCGAGAAACGTTGACAACAAAAAATAGGAGAGAATCTGAGTTCTCTTCTGCACGAACTGGCGCAATATGTAAATTTTATTAAAAGAGGAGGAAAAAAGTTCGGTTTATCGAGAAAAATTCTGTGCTGATTACCGCGTAGATACTGAACATGTGTTTCATTTCGGTGTTCGCTAGTTTTCATCCGGATGATTGTTTGATCGAGTTTATGAAGTACAATTGGAATTGCGTGACTTTTGGACGAAGGAAAATCTTAATACGGTTCCCTTCTTTGAAGATTAATTTGGCTTGTCACCGTCATTTCAGTTAGTCAATTAAATGCTTAAATCACATGGGAGACATTTCCATTAAACATAACATAAGTAAAAGGTGACGATAGATTTCAATGAAAAAAGGCAGAATTACTATCGTGATACTAAGAATACAAAACTTTAGATGAAAGGCATTAGATTTTGTCTGATTTATGGAACAATATACAAACGTAACATCATTCTACGTCTAAGAAAAGAGGAACAATTCTGTATGAAGTTAGTGAAGAAGAGCCCAATTGTCGCCACGGACTTGACAAAATAACAACGTTCCAGATGGGAAAGAAAATTTGGTGTGACGATGTCATCTAGACTATGTGCATAGAAAATAATCTTAACTATTGAACAGTTGAAGCGGATCATTTTTATCATTTGTGCGCCACATGATATCTTTTAAAAGATTATTAAAATGCAAAATTAGTGTTGGCTATGATTGCGTGACTTGTAGTTCACCTAAAATTCTATCACAAGATGCAAGTTATGAAATTA
Organism: Nautilus pompilius; assembly: GCA_018389105.1. Classification (NCBI taxonomy): domain Eukaryota; kingdom Metazoa; phylum Mollusca; class Cephalopoda; order Nautilida; family Nautilidae; genus Nautilus; species Nautilus pompilius. The sequence goes on from JACATO010000586.1 coordinate 86,018, forward strand.
CAATCCCACCAAATTATACTTTGATTGGTTAAGTACTAACGTTTATATGACTAAACAAAAATCATTTCTTAAGTTCAAAAATCTGAGTAGAGTATTGATGAATTAGCAAATATCAGACAACAAAATCTTATTTTTATACGACATAAACGTAATCGCAATCGATTGCCAGGAAACATCAACCACACCATACATCAATACATTTCTAAAATACAATTTTCAGAGTTTAATTACATGGACAATGTTTAGTGACAATACATTCTCGAATATCTTACTATTTAAAATAAACCAAGATAATTTATTTTGAAAATAGGTAAACAGAAATAGAAGTAAAATTTCCAATGTAGCAGAAGATTCAATCTTTGCCTGGACATTCTCCGAATTGCTTTGATCTCACACGAACGTCATGTGATGGTCACCACGACAACACAGGACAATCTACAAAGGGCTGGTCAGCGTTTATAAATATTGGGTCCGCAGATATTTCTTCATCAGCGGCACATTAGGTTCGTGAAATACTCGCTGAAATTACTTATTTTATGAAAGATGATGGGAAATTTCTGAAAGACAAAAGGCGACATGAAAATCTGTGTTTATCCCAAATGTTGAAGAATAGAAATACATCATTTCAAACCTCTTTCTTTTCTGATTAAATGTTTTGATAATCGGTTTTTAATCATATTTGCAATAATCCATTCACCTAAATGGATTGATCAATGATTCATATGCGAGTAGAAATTATCAAAAAATAAATGGAAATTTAGTATTCTGTTGGGCTCAGAAAATTAAAAAATTCAAAACATTTCATCTTTTCCTTTTTCGTTTGGTCAAATCTCGGTCTCAATTGGAGGGTGAAAACTTGTCAAAACAGGGAACTGACGGGAGGTGGAGTGCTCTGGTGTTTTACTTTGGCAGACTAAGCAGGTTACAAAGGGTAGTGAATCTTTAATGAGGCTCAAAGTGAAATCTATTGAATGGTTTCCAGAAGAACCTCTGCTAGATGTACTTAAAAACCCAACTATAACTCTTCTTTTTAGAAGTGAGCTTAATCTACAAAGATGGAAGAAAAAAATGGGAGAACAGAAACCATTTCTGGGAGGTACACGAACCGAGCCAGACCTGACAAGAATTGAATTTCTGGCCTTCTATCAACGTCCACCCATCCTGTTCTTGAAACCACAGAAACAACAGAAATAAATGTTTTTAATGATATAGTTCATTGAATGATTTCTTTTGAATTACTGCAAACTAAACTTACGATCGTAGACGGCCACCCAGTCGTTGGAACATTTAAGGTGCTTCTCCATCACTGAGTCGATAACTTGAATCGATACAAATCCCTCACTGGATTCGATTGTCCAGAAACAGTGGAGATTGCTAAAATATAATAGAATGTATCAAAGATTAGTTAACTAAGATCACATATGTAAATAATTAGATATGTTTTTGATAAGGTATTTAAGTGCTGTTCACTGGCAGTTAAATGAAGATTTCATTATATATAAAATTCTCATAAACGAAAATTAATTATTCTAGAATGAAAATGGTGAATTTATTCGTAAATTTCAAGATAATAATTTAATAAAAATGGGCGATTCTTGTATTAATAATATTTAACTATGAAGAAATTATCAGATTCTACCTCTATATATTATCATCATCATCATTTGTATAGTAGCTTTCAACCCAATTTAGTGAAATGAATACAAATATCTTTAAAACTAGATTATTGCCAGCTGATGTTTTTGTCTGGAACCATCATTCCTTGGTTGTCCGTCTTAACCTAATCAGTATGTAAAGTTTGGATGAATAAATTAAATCTTCTTTTAAAAGGCGACAACGTCTATCCGCTGTTATTTCACTGAGTATAGGTTTTAAGATTATTTATTAAATTATTGATTGAGGAATGTTTCCTGAATTTCTGCAATTCCGTGGTACTATATTATCATGTTATTTTCTGAGCAACATCAGTTTATATAATATTGCGCGATAAGCTGAGGTCATTGGACGGTAATTTTCTTATAATAAGGTGAAGACAGGTCCTCCATAATTTGGATCAGATTGTACCGAGATTTCTTCTATTGGAGGTAGCACACCAGCTTGTCAACAAACCTTCACCTACAACCCACTCTTAGTATTTGGCCCGGATGAAGACTCTTAAGGGAAGGCGTCACTTGAACATGTGCCAGTCGTCGACAGTAGTAACAAATTCTTTTAATTAGTTTAATCTATAAATTTTCAGTTATTCGAGATTAAATCCTGCAGCTGTAGCAGCATATCATATCGGTGATATATATTAAGTCTTGGTATACTGTTTGGTAACAATTTTTCTTGAAAAAATAAATTATTATTTCGTTTATCGCAAACTTATATCTACAGCGATAAAACAAGTGAATTTATTCTGCTAATCGTTAATTAATATATTGTCCACCTTTCCACGTTTTTCCTCCAATACCATTAGCAATGGTGATAATCTGGACGGCGAGTCTCCCTATTTCTACATACCGGTTTTGCCATTGAAAAATATTCAGGTAAGTACTTACTTATGGTAGTTCTGGGGATAGTTGGGGGATGTCAATGTCGACCACTGGTTGTCTCTGGCAGTCAAAGTTCCTCTGGACGGACACGGAGCTGAAATTCGAACTTAATTGTTTAACGTAGGGGTTCTCAAACTTTGCGATACCTCGACCACTTAAAATGATAAATAAAGTTTGCAACCCTTTCCAATGAATAAATCTAATTATTTAATTGGGTTTGGTAAGAAATAGATATACAGACAGTAGTGATTAAAAATAATATTTTATTTTAAAACTAATTCAATTATATTTCATAAACAGACGGGAAAATTGCCAGCGGTCAATATTTTTCTGTTGTTGCAATAACAACATAGAAAACAAGCTGAAATAGAATTAATTTACAAAGGGTTACTAAGCTTATTAAGCCCTATTAATTTGTTTTCTACCGCGAGTCCGGAATATTTTTTCAACAAATTTCTCAGTCCGGAAAAGCGGCCATGTATGAATATAGCATTAACGTTTTAATGGGAAGGATGAGCTGGCTGACTTTTGCACAATTCCTGAAATCTGGGTGTTATTTTCGAGACAGCGCTCTCATTTCTCATTCCACATTAATTTTTGATGGGTATTTGTTTTTTTTTTATTGCGGCAAATGTAGAAAACCCTGGCTCGCGTAAATAGGATGTTGCAAACGGAATCATTATTCTCATAGCCTTCTCGTTTAATTTTTTGTACTCATTTTGCACACTGATCCAAATTCAGAGAGAGACATTGTCAGGAATTTTATTTTCAAAGTGTCAGCAGAAACATCAATGGAAATTTCCTCCTCGGTAGTATTGAGTATACAAGATATCAGTTTAGTATCAGATGGGTTCCTTATATAGTCAAATGTTTCTATTTCTCCATCTTGGAAATAGTTCTGAAAGTGAAATTCTAGAGAAGAAAGCTGACTTAAAATACAAATTTTCACATCTTCACTAATCCGTGTGTTACTGCTCTCAACAAATTGTTTTAAAGTAGGAAACATGTCTAAAGTTGCATTTTCCACTTTACTCTGCCACAGTTCAACTTTCCTAATAAACGATTTTAATTTGTTATTGAGTTGAAAAATATTATTATCACCACCTTACATTGGGGTATTAAGAGTGTAGAGCTTATTAAATACGTCACTCAAGTATGCTAAATGCATATTGAAATTACAGTCAATAAACATGTGTGCACTACCACGCCTTTCTTCAGTTAAATACTGGTAAAGTTCATGTCTCATTTCGTGAGAAACGCGTGTCAAAACAATTCCCCAAAGACAGCCATCTTCACTCACAGTAAAGAAGTGTGTTTAGCAGCCATCTCTTCACAAAACCTTGCAAACATCCTCGCCAATACAGGCCTGGTTTTTAAATAGTTCATAACATTTACAATTGTTTGTAGAACCTTCTCCAATGCTGAGTTCAAATATTTCGAAGCAAGAGCTTGCCTAGAATGATATAGTGTGTCCAAACAGCACTAGGAGATTTTCAGCGTATTAAAGTCTGAAGTCCTCTGAGACAGACTGATATAGGGCGTGCTCCGTCAGTGCATATCCCATCGCAGTTTTACCACTCTAAGGGATTTGCATTAATATAGCTATCAATAATACCGAAAAGGTCCTCAGCTTTATTCGTCCTCGTAATTTCTTTACAGAAGAATAAATCCTCATTTATTTTGCCCTCATCAACGAATCTAACGCATGTTTTTAAATGAGCACCCTCAGCGCAATCTGTGGCCTCATCTATCTGAATGGCAAATGGCTTGTTTCTTATCTTTTCACTTAGTTGCTCATTTAGATCCTCTGCTATATCTTCGATTCTGCGGGAAACAGCGTCATTAGACACAGGGATACTTAAAATCTGTTTGGCACTAGACTCCCCCCCAAATAGTTGTAACCACATCAATATCTGCTGGAAGAATTAAATTCTCTCCAATTGTGTGGGGCTTTTTGCACTGGGCGATTTTGTATGCAACTTGATAAGAAGCTAAAAGTGATTTCAAAGAGACAGTTATATATTTAACTAGAATCAAGTCTTATTGCTTCACTTCATCTCTTCTTCGAATGAAAACATCTCGAGTTTTTTGTTTGCTAAGTCTGCATGACTCGTTTCAGGTGTTATTTTAGTTTGCTTGATTCATACTCTCAACAGACAGCATTTTATGACAAATAACACACTGAGGCCGTCCTTCTCCACCAACAAAAACACTTGTGAAACCAAAATATAAGTAACTTTCAACTTCCTTTCTTGACTTAGGCTGGCTTTTATCAGCACTACTGATAGATTAATCATCTTTAGCTTTTCTCTTAATAACCAACAAAAACTGTTCCATTTTGATAGGCTAAAAATTATAAATAACAGATAAAAATACTGAATTTTACTAACACGGACACTTCTACAGACACTCTAAAGACTACGGATATAGTACTACACGCCACACCGGCGGAGACACGAATATTTCCGAGAGAAGTCGAACTCGACTATCAAAGATCAGCGTCAATCGATCGCCTAAAGCCGATAATAGTTTGTACATGACCAATAGGTGTCAGTTGTTATACTCTGCAGAAATGAATTTTATCTATTTTAATTACGTTAAAAATCTCAATCCACGACATAAGCTACGTTTATATCAAAGTAAATTACAAAACTTTAATAACTTTTTTGACCTCGCGACGGATTTTAACGGATAGATTTAGCTTAACAATCACCATATTTGGTAATCGTCCTGCTGATGACTGGGACGACGCCGACGCTGGTGACTTTGGAAAGTGAAAGGAATAAACCGAAAGTAACATATTTCTTATTTCAAGAAAAGTTGGTAAAGATATTGTGTTATTAAACAACACGAGTTTCCACCGCATGTGTTTGGAAGCTGGAAGTTACGCCCTCGTTTTCTATTCACTAGTTTATAGGACAGTGCTGAGAGGCCAGTTCCATGTACTCTACAAATTTACCAAAGAGGTTTTCAGGATGTGGCCTGGACACCACCAGAATTCGACCAGATACAAATTTATTAAGTCCTCTTGAGTTCCCTGCATGTTGCGCACCATCCTTGACTTTAGAATTTTCCATTGCCTTCAGCTTCCAAACATATGCGGCCTCGTGTGTTTTGATAATATAGCTTTGCCAACTTTTCCAAACATATGCTTGTTTAATAATAATTATTGTTGTTGTTTCAGATTTTCTTTGAAACATATGAAATATAAATATATTCTTTCGAGTTCTCTTCTATTCAGTAGCCCCAGAAATATGAATATATTACTTTCAGTTTATGCCTTTAACTTTTAAATTAATTTCACTTTCCGACGTCACCGGCAGCGCGAGATGCGAGTATGATAAACGTTCATTTCAAAATAACGTTCAATAACAGAGATAATAATTAAAGAATACAATATTGTTGGCGGCTTATAGAACTCTTGTGCCACTGCTGAGGAGAGGAAGGAGGCGGAACACCCATACAAAAGTCCGAGATCGACGATCATCTATGAGGCGATATCTAACAAAAACACTCGCGACCCCCTATAACATGCTCGAGACCCACCGTTTCAGAACCATTGCTTTAAAATATGTAAGATATTTATCGCTTTTTTCCTGAATTGGATAAGTGGATATAAGAAAAGATTATTCTGAAAATCTACGTTCCAAGATACGATCTCATTTCAGCCAGATGGATGATCTTAGTTATAAAAGAGAATGACGACATCAACCGCTTCTATTTTGAGGGCTGGTCCCCGGTACATCTGTGTATTTATGAACATACAGGAAGAGTCGGGATCAACAGGGGCTTTAAGAAACATCTCAAATCAAAGGAAATCCATAAAAATACGTAATTTATTTTATTGTTTCAGCAAATTGGAATAAACGCTAGTAACTACAGGAAGGTTAATGCTGGTATGTTGTAAAATTATTTAATTATAAAATTGTCAGCGATGGAGAGTGAAATACATTATAAATAGAAACTTAATAACTGCTGTATTCCTCACGTGCTTATTTCAGCCATTTTCGAGGCCCCATTTCGTCCATTATACTTCGAAATAAGCACTCGTATTAATCAAATGGGTTTTAAAAATCCAAAATGGCTATGAATTATTAATGTATGGTTTTTATTAAACAAAATTCTAACAAAGAACGATTTTTATTATCTTTGTTTTACACCTAGACTACATTCTCTGATAGACACTGACTACAAGACGGAACAGTACGGAACTTATTGCTTGTTGTCACCGAAAGCCATGATCGGTTTTCTCTGCAGCCATCATTGAGATCCAACTTTCAATGGGTTAATAATTAAAAGAGTAAGTCAATCGCTGTACGTATCATATAAAGAAAAATACATGGAACCGAGTTCAGGTCATCAACCCGCTGCATTCTACCTTATTTTCATTTGCTTTGGATAACAATAAATTTGTATTTATAAGCATTGATTGAGCTATAGTATTATCCATGGTAATGAAAATAATGTATCGCTCGTTAACTAAGTATATATTCACCAAAACGCAAAATCTAACTTGTACTTTTAGGCTGATTTATATAATTTACTTATGCAAAGAAAAGTGAAAGATGATCTCCATTGGTTTCTTGGAACTCAGATTGGATCAAACAATTTTTTTTAGAACTATGACCCTAAGTAAATGATTTTCATTATTTTTACCTACATCCTCCCATGACTCGCTTTTGCAGATTTCTATACCTTTATGCTGATTTAACTAATTTTCTTCAATATCTCGAGGTGAGGAAAGCCTTACTGACTCTATAAAGAGCAATCTACCTCAGAAGACTGCAAGACAGACAAAAAAAGAAAAACTCACCTGTGTTCACTGAGGTGTAACGAAGTTTAAATCCTCTGTATGTTCCATTTGTATTGGATCTAAACTCCACAGTAACATTATTAGGGCTGTTAATTAGACTCGGTGCCGCAGTTCCACACCATTTATTCAATAACTTCTGTTCCTTTTCTACAACAGAAACGTTGACTTTTGTTTAGTAACATAGAAATACTAAAATAATTAGTTCCATCGTCATTAAATGAAGACAGAATATTCATGAAAAATAGTCATCAAAATCTTCGAAAAAATACTCTTCTTTAAATTATTCAATTAATGAGTATCTCTGGTATGAGAACAATATCTCCTTACCTAATTTAGCAGGTACATTCGTACAAATGTATATAAGATATTATCACAAAATCAGTTATAAGTAAATAAGAATCCATGAAAACAATGGAACAGGACCGGGCCCTCAAGGTACAAAAGCAACTGTTATAAGACAACAGAGATACTAAAGATTTTTCGTGTAGTTGGAGCTCCTGGCAAATCGCCGTTTACAGGAAGGCGAATTTGTTGGAAGTTATACTATGGTGAGAATGAATGTCTGAGATCAAGATTCTGGCTATCCAAATGATAAGTGAGTTAATGTTTTTTAAAATTTGTCACGGATGCTAATAATTACGAAGTAAATGAGAAGGGCAGATTTTGTAGGCTAACAAAGTGAAACACAAATCAGTGACGTTTTAGAGAATTATTCTATTCGCCCATTTCCGAAAAACAATGCTATAATTTTCGCAGACATGGTGATTTCAGTATAATATATATGCAGTGAGTTCTGATGCTGAAATAAAATGGCCGAGTCTTTATTGATGGAGGTCTGAATTCCGTTGCATACACGTATCCACTATCTTATAATAATTTATTGCCACTTTCTCCAGTTGTCGTTTCATAGGTGAAGAATTTAACTGCAAGAAATTTCCGTGACTTGTCACAAATCTAAAGCAACAAAGCTATGGAAGAGACAAAACAGGCTGAACACTAACAAAGGTTGGACCATTCTATCTTACAAACCCTCACTTTATCCATATCTCAAAGGAATCTTTGCTCTTGTAAACCAAGTGAATTCAAATGTTGTGAGTAAAAACTGCAAGATACATCGAGAAACGTTGACAACAAAAAATAGGAGAGAATCTGAGTTCTCTTCAGCACGAACTGGCGCAATATGTAAATTTTATTAAAAGGAGGAAAAAGCCCGCTAAATTATACTTTGATTGGTTAAGTACTAACGTTTATATGACTAAACAAAAATCATTTCTTAAGTTCAAAAATCTGAGTAGAGTATTGATGAATTAGCAAATATCAGACAACAAAATCTTATTTTTTATACGACATAAACGTAATCGCAATCGATTGCCAGGAAACATCAACCACACCATACATCAATACATTTCTAAAATACAATTTTCAGAGTTTAATTACATGGACAATATTTAGTGACAATACATTCTCGAATATCTTACTATTTAAAATAAACCAAGATAATTTATTTTGAAAATAGGTAAACAGAAATAGAAGTAAAATTTCCAATGTAGCAGAAGATTCAATCTTTGCCTGGACATTCTCCGAATTGCTTTGATCTCACACGAACGTCATGTGATGGTCACCACGACAACACAGGACAATCTACAAAGGGCTGGTCAACGTTTATAAATATCGGGTCCGCAGATATTTCTTCATCAGCGGCACATTAGGTTTCGTGAAATACTCGCTGAAATTACTTATTTTATGAAAGATGATGGGAAATTTCTGAAAGACAAAAGGCGACATGAAAATCTGTGTTTATCCCAAATGTTGAAGAATAGAAATACATCATTTCAAACCTCTTTCTTTTCTGATTAAATGTTTTGATAATCGGTTTTTAATCATATTTGCAATAATCCATTCACCTAAATGGATGGATTGATCAATGATTCATATGCGAGTAGAAATTATCAAAAAATAAATGGAAATTTAGTATTCTGTTGGGCTCAGAAAATTAAAAAATTCAAAACATTTCATCTTTTCCTTTTTCGTTTGGTCAAATCTCGGTCTCAATTGGAGGGTGAAAACTTGTCAAAACAGCGAACTGACGGGAGGTGGAGTGCTCTGGTGTTTTACTTTGGCAGACTAAGCAGGTTACAAAGGGTAGTGAATCTTTAATGAGGCTCAAAGTGAAATCTATTGAATGGTTTCCAGAAGAACCTCTGCTAGATGTACTTAAAAACCCAACTATAACTCTTCTTTTTAGAAGTGAGCTTAATCTACAAAGATGGAAGAAAAAATGGGAGAACAGAAACCATTTCTGGGAGGTACACGAACCGAGCCAGACCTGACAAGAATTGAATTTCTGGCCTTCTATCAACGTCCACCCATCCTGTTCTTGAAACCACAGAAACAACAGAAATAAATGTTTTTAATGATATAGTTCATTGAATGATTTCTTTTGAATTACTGCAAACTAAACTTACGATCGTAGACGGCCACCCAGTCGTTGGAACATTTAAGGTGCTTCTCCATCACTGAGTCGATAACTTGAATCGATACAAATCCCTCACTGGATTCGATTGTCCAGAAACAGTGGAGATTGCTAAAATATAATAGATATGTATCAAATATTAATTAATTAAGATCACATATGTGAATAATTAGATATGCTTTTCATAAGGTATTTAAGTGCTGTTCACTGGCAGTTAAGTGAAAGGAAGATTTCAAAATATATAAAATTTTCATAAATGAAAATTAATTAATTTTGACTGAAAATGGTGAATCTATTCGTGCTTTCCAGGACAATTACTTTAATAAAAATGGTGTCTGCTTCTTCTACTGATAGTTTGTAGCCATGAACAAACAGATTCTGCCTCTATATATTATCATCATCATCATTTGTATAGTAACTTTCAACCCAATTTTGTGAATTGAATACAAATACCTTTAAAACTAGATTATTGCCAGCTGATTTTTTTGTCTGGAACCATCATTCCTTGGTTGTCCGTCTGAACCTAATCAATATGTAAAGTTTGGATGAATAAATTAAATCTTTTAAAAGGCGGCAACGTTTATCCGCTGTTATTTTACTGAGTATAGGTTTTCAGATTATTTATTAGATCATTGACTGATGAATGTTCTCTGATTCCGTCCGATGTTGTGGTACTATATTACCCTCATTGTTATTTTTGAGCAACCTCGGTTTTAGATATCACTAAGCGAGAAGCTAAGTCATTAGAAGAATATTTCCTTATGATAAGGTCAAGGTTTGTCCATATTAATTTGGTTCAGATTGTACTGACATTTCTGCTCTTGGCGGTAACAAAACAGTCTGACAAGCTATCGCTTATGCTGTATAACAAATAAATTAATATTTAGTATACTTCTTATTTTAAACTTATATCTACTTATGATGAAACAAAGGAATGTATTCTGTTAAACATTAATTAATATATATTTTCTACTTTTTCACGTATTTCCTTCACTATCATTACAATTTTTATAATAGAGACGGCGATTCTCTTATTTTGTTAGCTGAGATTTATTTCGGTAAGTACTTACTTTATGTAGTTCTGAGGATAGTTAGGCGATGTTAATGTCAACCACTGGTTATCTCTGGCAGTCAGAATTCTTCTAGACGGACACCGAGCTGAAATGTAACTTAATCTTATAAAGGTACATTTTTAAAATAGCATTTAATGTATAAATGTTGTTCTTAACTCAAAATTTCAAAATATCAATAATTAAAATACAAAGATCAGTGATTAAGTAACCTAACTATAAAATAACCAAAATGGACAATTCTATCATTTACTTGTTTAATTATAATTCTGTAGTTTTTTAAAAGCAAGGAAGCGAATCCAAAAACAATACATATTGGAAAAAGCAGGAATTATTATGACCGTTTATTTATTGGTAACATTAAGGCAGGGAAATGGGTCGTGGATGTTAAGACAACTGCTGCTGAAAACACTGAGAATAATCGGAATGGTTAAACAATTTGGAAAAATTTACATTGATACGATAGTTGAAGCTTTCCTTTTAGTGTAATTCTTAATTACAGCATAACTTCTATTTCAAGGACAAAACCCTCACTTCACTCAGGTGTCGTTTAGTTTACAACATTTACGAGGATTGTAGTTTCTGAGACATTAACAAAACAATAGAATATATCCAGGTAAAGTTTGTCTGTCAGGCGGCTGGACGTGCAGATTTTTCCTTATCTAACCATGGTCTAATAAATGAAGATAGATGAAAAGAGATATTAGGAATTTGAAATTCCTCTTGTAATAGGATGCTAAAAACTCATTGAATTACCAGTTTTCCTGTGTTATATAACTAATAAAATAGTGATATCTTGTCTCTATTAAAATGATCATTATTCTATCTACGAATCATTTACATATTTTGTTTCTGAATGATTATAGGTTTCGTATTATTTTCTATTTATGTTTATTATGTTAAACATTAAATTTAAATGAAAAAAATCCATATATGCTCATTGTCTATTTTATTCTAACCTTCATTTGTTTTATTTTTTGAAAGATCGGTTAAGCAAATGATTCAAGAAAAATACATGGAACCGATTTTAGGTCATCAACCCTCTGAATTCTATCTAATTTGCATTTGCTTTGGATAACAATAAATTTGTATTTATAAGCATTGATTGAGCTATAATGGCTGTGATGTAATTTTTAAATTAGTATTATCCATGGTAATGAGAACAATGTATCACTCGTGAACTAAATATACATATTCACTGCAACGCATATTCTATCTTTACCTTTATGCTGATTGATATCATTTACTTATGGAAAGAAATGTGATAGATGATCCACATTGGTTACTTGGAACTGGGATTAGATCAAACAATTATTTATAACTATGAACCTTAGTAAATGATTTTAATTATTTTCATCTGCAGCCTCCCATGACTCGTTTTTGCAGATTTCTACACTATGATGCTGGTTTAACTAATTTTCTTCAATATCTTGAGGTGTGGAAAGCTTAGCTGACTCCATAAAGAGCAACCTACTTCAAGACTGCAAGACAGACAGGAAAGGAGGAACTCACCTGTGTTCACTGAGGTGTAACGAAGATAAAATCCTCTGTATGCTCCGCTGTCATCGGATCTAAACTCCACAGTAACATTATTAGGGCTGTTAATTAGACTCGGTTCCTCAGTTCCACACCATTTCTTCAGTAAGTTTTTTTTGCCTGAAATTTAATTGCTGACACTGCTTAGTGGCATAGACAAACACTAAAAGAATGAGGGTCAGAGGCTATGAATGAATAAAGGGACTGCTGGGATATTATTTAACTCTAGTTTTAGTGAAGGCGCTTTTATTGTATTCCTCTTTTAGCGATATCTTTCTCTGATGGATAAATATCTACTTATTAAGTTTAACTGATGGAAGAATTTAAGAGTTTTGTAACATATTTTTATACAAAGTTGTCCATTAAAACAATGGAACAGGGCATGTTTGCAACAGTCACGAACTCACGCTATTACCTGGAGAAGTTATGATCCAAAGCCAACGCCATAAGGAAAGGATTTTTCAGGTGAACTAGAAGCATTGATTGGAGAGTTTGAAAATCAAGTGGTTCTACCATATCTCAGGCAAATTTAAAAGCAAGATTGACCAACCATTGTCAAATCTCGGACCACTGTTTCGTAAAACTTTGCTTTTATTCAGACAAAAATGTGTCTTATCCCTTCATTGGGTTTGTGGAAAAGCTGTTAATATGAATTTTGTTTTCCTATATTTTGTTGATGGTGTAAGCTTCCCTTGGTAAATATTACTTATGCCTTGTTCCTGCTTAATTTACTTTGACAAGGGTCTGTAATAAACATGAAATTAATATAACCCCAGTTTCATTAATTTTTATGAATTTTGGTTTACAGGGATATGCAGACAAACTGTAAAGTTGATTTCATGGTTCTGGCTTTCTGTCTTTAACTATATAACAATAAAAGACTTATCCTTTGTCCGTACTTAGTTATTCTCACATGGCCTGCAATCAATATATCAACTTAATGTAACTAAATTTTATTAATTTCTATAAATTTTGGTTTTAAAGATAAGAAAAGATGCATCTTTCATGTTCAGTGTTCCATTCAGAAAAGAACTAATGTGAGAATCGAGAGCCACTCTCTGCAGAGTGCACATCTAACTACAGAAAAACTACTCTTGTGTTGTTAACAATTTAAAAAGAAATACTGGAAAGATTGAAACCTTTAAATTTGTCTTAGGATACGGAACATTATACAAGCCTAACCTTAGTTTACAGACGAGGAAACAAGAAAAAGCTATGTATAGTCTATGAGAAGAATAGTGAGATGGGCACCGTAGGCAGATTGGAAAAATAATCTTTCTTAATGGAAAGAAAATTTAATGTGATGATGTCGACTAAAATATCAGCTTAGTGAATAAACTTAACTAAATTTCTATCATTTGTTTGTCACGATATTTTGTTAAGAGGAACTGAAAAAATCTTTTATTTTGATTGGAATGACTGCCTTTTGAAAAACAAATTTGTAACAAGGTTTAAATTAAAGTAAACTCGAGCTACCAAATATTCATTAAAAGATTTAACCATAACTGCATTCGGTTTCCTGGTAAGACATAAACCACGTGTGTTGTTATAAGGCGGTGCTATGATCCCTGACCCGAGACCGATAACCATCAGAGGCCAGAACGCTCCTTGATCCAAACCAATAAAGGGTCCGAGAAAGAATAATGGAGTTTAGGCAAAGTTATACATTGACCTGTCACCCTTCACCACCAGGCCTCACGTAAATGTAGTTGGTAGCTATGAATCAGCAGCTAGAAATAGTTAAGATTGTTTGTTTGAAGTAATTTAATACTCTCATTTAATCAGCAATCAAGTAAATTGAAGAAATTTTAAATATTTGGTTATTTCTCTAGAGCATGTTGATATTAATTTGGAAAAGAGTCTCAACACTGGAGCAGCTGTTTTGCCTGGATATTCTTCCAATTGTTGTGGCCCACCTCATGTGGTTATTCTCCTGATGATACCTAAATAGGTCAAATTTCTCTAAGAGTTTATTTGATGTTTTGTTTGGCTCAACAAATTAACTCATCAACGCAATATACTCGTATTCTATCCTGGCGGTGGTGGTCTTTTTTTCCAAAGACATTTGCTAATTCTGGGCCGAAGATATACGACAGCATTGAGCTGAACGTAGAGAGAATGATCCGGTGTTCTACACTTGGTGACTTAGAAAGCCAGCTATGTATGGTTAGAGTTCCTTGATCGGTGACATTTGTGCTAAACGTTGAAGGATTAGCCGAGGAAGCTTCACAACATGTACCTGGAAAACCCTAGTTGATATCCTTATTTATAAAAGTGGGAATACTGCAGAGTAGACGGAAGAAAGCTCACTCAGCCGGTAGGAGACGAAAGCTGGTTGGAATCCCTGTCAGGGAGAATTGCCCAGCCGAGTTCGACAGGGAATCAAATTCGGGCTTTCCACGAATAGCTGCTGAGTGGGCTACCACAGTACCAAAGGTCGACTATCTTGTTGTTCTTACCATGGCAACAAGAAAATAATGCATTTAATTATATATTTTATTAAACTATTTTCCCTGTCTTCTTGAGAGATCAAATTTGAATTTCAGTGTGGAAAACTTACCATCATAAATGGCCGCCCAATCGTAAGAACAATTGTCCTGCTTTTCCATTACAGAGTCGATGACTTGAATAGACACAAAACCTTCACTGGCGGCTCCGATTGACCAAAAACAGTGGAGATTACTAAAAGTATAATGTATGTATGTATTTTATACTTAACATCACATGATGTAAATAATAAGACAGGTTTCGCATACAGTATTTGAGTACAGTTTTTTTTACAAATATTTTGTAAAGAAAGATCTTTAAATCCATAACTTTTTTCCATGTGACACTGTAAGTGTTATCGAGTGAAATTGATTAACTGTTTTACGCTTTCTTAACTTATAATATTAATGAGTGAATCATGGTTCACCTGGTGTTGAATTGCAGTCAAAAGAACAAAATATCTTATTTCTTCAGTTTACATTACGTTCACTATTTGCCCAGAGGCATTCATCAGACTGAAAGTAGAAATGCAGGCATGTCAATAAATGAGGTCTATTTTCAGTTTATTTATTAACCGGTCAAAATCTCTCCTTTTCTGCTGCCATTCTCTACCTATCAGAACAGTCTTCAAATACTGGTCCATTAAATGTCAAAATATTCTAATTCAACTTCACAAAGAATGAATTCAGCTCTTTTAATAGCAAGAGTTTGCAAATCGTTTTTTTTTTTTATAATTTATAGAGGATTTTTAATAGTCTATGAGATTTCAAGCTTTGCTATATTTGTGTTCATATCTCAGCAGTCTCTTCTACTGGCTTATTACATAAATCATTCTACCAACAATGTAAAGATTTCCCCTATTAGCTTGATATTGTTTTTACTAATATTTCTGCTAAATGGAGGTAAATCATCACCAGTTTCGTTATCAACCAGATGCAGCCATTACATCATCTTTAAAAATGAACCGAAAACTTAACATAAAAAGTTAATATTCATGGTATAAATAATTTAAATTCGTCAAGGAAAGATGTACAGTAAAGGTAAAATCAATCATGCCGTCATTGGAAGGAATTCTTAGTAATCCAGTATCTTTTCTTAATTTTCAGAAATTATTTACATCATGAACAGCGTCTCTCTCTCTCTCTCTCTCTCTCTCTCTCTCTCTCTCTGAATCTGTGCGTGACTGTCTCTTCGTCTCTCTCTCTCTGTCTGTGTCTCCGTCTCTCTATCTCTCTCTTTGTATCTCTGTGTGTGTGTGCGTGCGTGTGCGCGCGTCTCTCTCTCTTTGACAGTGACTCTCTCTCTCTCTCTCTCTCAATAATGACTTTTAAAGCTGACGTATGTTTACTTACTTGGCGTAAATCCCATGGTATGTAGACAATCGTAATGTTGACCATTGGTTATCCATTGCAGTCAAACGTCTCATTGGCGAACACGGAGCTGAAATGTCGGTTAACCGATTAACTAGAGAAACCAGTAGAACATTTCTCTTAACCTAGAAGTTCAAACTGATATTATTTTACGAAGACGGGTAAATAATGAGTTTCGTCAAATATACATACCTGAAGCAGCTATTTATGTTTTTTTCTTATATAGTTACAATTCTCCGCACTACAATTAACAAACCAAACCTGTTTCTCTACGGACTATTCTCTGTCTCAGCAGCTTTAATTTCAATTTAGTTTTATAAGGATAAATTGTGAAAAGAAGTAAATTAAATTCTATGAATCGGTTTTTAGTTCATTTATATTACTGGAAAGAAAGGAAGAAATTTAAAATAGAAATCTTAGAATATGCAACAATTAGTCTGATTGTCATCGATGACTACAGGAGGCAACCACACCTGTAAATATTAATAATTCTCAGACAGGCAGCCAAATTAAATCCATTTAATCACCGAGAGTTTGTTTTAAATGAAAAATTGGTCTGGAAGTTCAGGCACAACATCCCCGCTTCACAACGGTCTCCTTCCTTGTTTACTTATCTCCAAGAAAATATTATTTGACCAAACTGCTTTTCAGGAATTTCCAAATCGTTCCTACAGCCTCTAACAATTACCGGGCTCGAAGAATTGCGCTTCCTGGTCCGCTCCATGCCTAACCATGTTAATGCTGTCATAGAGTTTATAGGTGAATGATTGCCGATGGATGCCAGAGCTTCCTTTCGGAAAATTCACTTCGCTTTGTTTTCCATTACAGGTACGTGGCCTAAATAGAGAGTCTGTTCAACACAAAAGTTAAAATAGACTGTAAACATCTTCATTCATTTTCGGAACTATGAAAACCTACGCAGTCTTCATAGAGACTAAACGAGCCAAGCGATTATAAACAGAGACAAGAAAGGAAATCTTACCTGTGTTTACTGAAATGTAGCGAAGTTTAAAACCTCTGTTTGTTGCACTATGATCGGTTCTAAACTCCAAAATTACATTATTAGTGTTGTTGATAAAAGTTGGTTCTTCGTTTCCACACCATTTTTTCAGTAAGTTTTGACTTTTTCCTGCAATTTGAATATTAACATTTTTAAAATAACACGGCAAATTACTAAAGGAATTGGTCCCAAAAGCAATGAATTGGAGTGGAACAAGGATAATATTATATTCTCAATGGTCTTTTTGAAATTCTACTCTTGATTATTGTTAGTATTTCATTACCGTGTAATTCCGGTGACACATTCATTAATTTAACAGAAAACCTCTAAAAGTTGATGTAAGGTGTTTTATACAGATCCACTCAGATTAAATGCCTACACATGAATAAAATGGAGGATCACATGTGACCCCTAAAGGCCGTGACTTCTGGTACTGAACGGTATTTGAGATGAGACAATGGAACTGTTACGGTTATGATGACTGTCTAATTTCTCTAGACAATCAACAGATCAATCTATCATCAAGTTAACATCATTAATTTCTGCGAATCTTGAATTTGTAGATACAAAAATGATTTACTCAAAGGAAATATATAGTTGGGCCTAATTCTGGGTTAAGAATTGCACCTTGCATCTCCATCAGCAATAATAATAATATAATAATAATAATAATAACAACAACAACAACAACAACAACAACAACACTGGTCAACAAGTATTTTTCATCAAGCATATGTCAAGGTGTACTTAGTGTAGTTTTAATGCTGATTTCAAATATACAATTAGTTTTTTACATCACGTACAGTTGTCAAGATGAAAAGTTTTTTTGGTTTTAGCTCATGCATTATATAGAAATTCAATAATGACGTGTATGCATGTATTTCATTTACATCATGGAAACATACTATAAAATAACATTATTCATTGCTGCATAATTCGATGCAATATTTCATCATCTTATTACCAATCAAGTTTTGTCTGATGAAATAGGTATTTCAACATCTCAAATTGGTCAGTCATAATTGGTCTGATGAAATATTCATCATCTCAAATTCAATATAAGTATAACCGTTTCTATCTATTTCCTTACTTGTTTTACAGGTTAACAATGTCAGAAGTGTAGAAATCCTCCTAATGTGTTTTGTTATGTCTGTGACAATTATTGTGAAAGCTCAAAACGTCAATAACAAAAGAGATCAAGATTTATAAACTATCTTTGACTGTCGTCTTGGAGATCAGGACAAGTTAGGCCACATTATCTGACTCAGCTTGCTCAAATGGCTACGTGACTTCAATAAGAGAAGAAGTCCATCCTTTTGCCATTAACCCTATAACCCTGCAGATTGGCGTTTTTATGACTCTTCAGACGAAGTTTAAAAAGCTGTACTTCTTCATAAGTAGTGAATAAAAAGATTGTAAAACCACAAATAGTTTGTTGTTTTTGACACTCCGTATCTTCACACTCCGTTCATCTCTGAATCATATGAGTATATGGAACTTTTACTTCATGCCATTGCCTATGAAAGATACTCATGGAAAATATGGAGATTTAAAAGTCATTGGAATGTTAATGGGAATGCAGTCAGGTTTCACAAAATACTGTTGTTTCTTGTGTCTATGGGATAGTCGGGCAACTGACAGACATTATTCGGAATCAAACTGGCAGACAAGAACATCATACCAGCCAGGACTGTCTAGCGTCAAGATTACACCTCTTGTAGATCCATGTAATGTCCTATTGCCTCCTTTGCACATAAAGCTTGGACTGATGAAACAGTTTGTAAAGACACTAGGGAAGAGAAATGCCAGATGGTTTGAGTATATTATAGAAACGTTTCCCAAAATCACACAGGCGAAGTTGAAAGAGGGTATCTTTGTCGGACCCCAAATTAGAGAAGTACTCAAAGGTGTCAACTTCAAGACAACACTGGATGAACTGGAACTGCCTGCCTGGAATGCTTTCAATTGGATCTGTGAGAATTTCTTGGGCAACAAGAAGGCAATGGACTACAAGGATGGCATCAAGAATCTTCTGAAATGTTACTCAGCAATGGGTTGTCGCATGTCACTGAAAGTTCACTTCTCGGACTCCCATCTGGATTTTTTCGTAGATAACCATGGAGCAGTGTCTGATGAACATGGTGAAAGATTTCACCAGGACATTAGTGCTATGGAGAAACGGTACAAGGCTTCTGGGATGACAGTATGCTGGCTGACTACTGCTGGACACTTTACCGTGATCAACCAGATCAGGAACACCGCAGGAAATCCAAATCACAATGTTTCTAATTCTGTTGTTCTAACTTTGACTGTTTTGTCTGACCCATTTTTTGTGTGTTCACTCTTGGTAGAATGATAGTGATGATTTTTAACTCAATAAACTCATTTACTTTCTAAAAATTATATGTCCTTATTTATTACGTTAATGATTTCATGTATACAAATATGTAAATATTTGCATGTATCTACTGAAAAACTGATACGTGCTGCATACAAATGGAGTGAAATTTTGAAATCAGCATGAAAAATTAGTCTAAAAAAGTTGGTTTGCATTCATAATGAGTATAAATAATACATTTAATTTTGTTGACCAGTGTTGTTTGTTATTAATTATTATTATTATTATTATTATTATTATTATTATTATTATTATTATTATACAGTTATGTCCGATTTAGGATCCGTGAATCATGAGAGGCTACTAAAATGCGAGATGTTTTACTGTTTCTTGATAATCCTCTACCCCCGTCTATCCGGTGTACGCTACCAGATCTCATAGTATTAGATGAGAGAGAAAATCAGAGATCGTGGAGTAAACACGCGACGATGAATTAGAATGAAAGAAGAGGCGAAACCTGCCATGGATCTTCGACAAACCGAGCCGGTGTTGAAAGGGTTAAGAAATAGGTTATTTTTGTAAATGATATTTCATTTCACAGGACATACCTCCTGTCATTGAAAATGTACTAAAACAGAAAAATACAACACTGTTTTCATCTATTTCATGGGTTATGTGTCCAGTCTACCTGAATTATCTTAATTAAAACAGCTGTAAAGTGAACTTACCGTCGTAAATGGCCACCCAATCGAAGGAACAATTGACGTGGTTCTCCATGACGGAATCGATGACTTGAATCGACAGAAATCCGTTTCTGGCTCCGATCGTCCAAAAACAGTGGAAATGGCTAAAAAAAAATACATATTTATTTAAGACTGGTTAATAAAAATCGTATATTTTGAGAAATTAGATTAGTTTACTATACTACATCAAAACACAGTAATTGCCAATCAATACACAAAAGCAACACTAATTAAATAACTTTATCAAAAATGACTGAGTGTTATTGACCTCAGTTGGTTGGACGTTGTTATCTGGCTTCTTATCTACTGTAATAACGATATTACTAAACTGGTGCACTCTTTCTCTAGTTGAGATTAACAGCCAAAGAACAATGTATCAGCGTCTTTATTTTTGTAATATAATCACCATTTCCGCAGAAGCATCAACCTGCTGATGGTAGAAACATATATATAAATCCCTATAACTGAACTATTGACAACTGATTTCGTTGTCCAAAAATATCTCACCTTTGCTGCTATTCTGAACCTAACAGCTCAGTCTTGGAAACTTTGTCGCTTAAATGACAGAGTGTTCCACCTTAGTTCCACATCTTTTATTGCGGCTCTATTATTGATAAAAGGTAAATTATTTTATTTATTTTATTTTTATAAAATAAATGTTTTTCAAATTCTTCTGTTTTCATGTCATATATTTTTATGTTCGTTTCTAAAATTCATTAAATATATGATAACAGTTTCTGATGGAGATTGTTCCCCATTCATTGATTTCCGGTCGCACTTACTGTAAGAAGATTCCATTCTTACGTCAATGTAACACGATGATGGCCCCACATTAACATTCTTAACAGGAAGCTGGACATCAACAACCTCCCGTCATCGCGGTTATAAAATGTTACAAATTCTTTTCAAAATTATTTTCTTAAAATCATAATCAGTTAACCAGTCGATAGCAGCCGGTCATAACAGGCAGGTATTTATTACCATTTTCTCAAATTTTTCTTTTGTATCCATTGACAATAAACAAGATAATTGTTTCTGACTGCATTTTAACATTAGGTCTGTATTTTGATTGATTCATCGATTAACATTAGCAATCACTGGCATCATGGACACTGCGCCCCTCTCTCGCTGATGACTCGTGTTACCTGAACAAGACTGACGTAGGTTCACTTACTCGGTGTAGTCCTGTGGGTAGTTAGGTGATGTTAATGTCGACCATTGGTTATCCTTTGCCGTCAAATTTCTTTTTGCTGGACACCGAGCTGAAATTTAACCTAATTGATTAACTGGAGAAATCAAAAAAAACATTAACCTATAAGTTCAAACAGACGTTTATTTAAAAAGAAAAGTTATGCATTGATTTTTGGCCAATATAGATATTTTAAATTACCAATTTATTTTTGCTCATTTAGTTACATTTATTGCATGAGATTTACTCTGCAATAACAACTTTTCTTTTAATGATACAGATATTCCTGGACTTTAAATTAATTTACGGTTAATTTTAAATTTAGTTTCCATGGATAAAGTGTAGAAGAGTAATAAGCTAAAGGAGGAAGGAAGGGATACTGCAGGGATCAGCTACTTCTGTAGACATTAATCAGTCTCAGGCTGATCGAACAACTTGCCAAATTAACAACATCCATGTAATCACCGAGAGTTTGTTTTAAATAAAATGTTGATCTGGAAGTTAACTTTCCATTCCGGTAAAAAAACCTTACTTCTCGATGGTCTCCTGTAGTTTACCACATGAGATTAGGGACTGAGAAGACGTACGATGTATGAGAGTGGACGTGAAATTTTTTTCTTTAGATATCTGCATGGCGATAACAGGTGATAAATTAAAGTAGGCGTCACAGTTTTGGCCAGGTGTCAACAGATTCAGATTTTAAAATGAAGGAATATTCCTTTATTATTCACTCCAGTCCTGCATTCACTTGTCTATCGTTTTCTGTTTCATTACTAATCAAAGAGTTTTTCAGTTTTTAAATACAACTGTCATCCGTCTGTACACTATATATTGGGTACCTGGCCCCTCTTTTGATTTTCATTCTCTGTGGCTTTTTCCTATGACGCCATTCATCTTATTGATTTTCTGAGCTCAAAATCTTCACTGCCTCCATAAACAGAAAACAAGAGACAAGATGGAAAATCGTACCTGTGTTTACTGACATGTACTGAAGTCTAAAACCTCTGTATCTTCCGCTACCATCGGTTCTAAACTCGACAATAACATTATTAGTGCTGTTGATTAAACTCGGTTCTTCGCTTCCACACCATTTTTTCAATAAGCTTTTTCTTTTTCCTGCAATTCAAATATTCACATTTTTTTAGTAACACAGCGAAATACTAAAGAAAATAGCCTCGGGAGATAGGAAGAGGGGTGGTGCCATTAAAAGATAATATTCTCCTTGGTGTTTTTATTTCTATTCAGTCCAGTGTTAGTATTTTATCCCTGTCTTGTTCTTGTGATAGAGAAATACGTCATTGATTATTGTAATTGGAGGAAGACTTTAAATGTATGTAACACCACACACTTTATGCAGATCCATGCCGGAATTAGATGAATACGCATGAAAAGATGGGAGACCGATGTTAGCCTGAAGGCCGTGACCTTGAGATTGGTAAATATGCCTCGTTCATTTGCGTCTCTTGGAACACGACCTTTAAAGGAGTTTGTGTCAATGGATTATCAGCCTGGTCGAAGATAATGGCTCTTAACACGGGCCATTGGATTTGTTAATAAGATATCGTATAATTTTATTGCCGCCTTAAAACAGGAAAATGAAAAAGCAGCCATCCACCGACTGTGACCGCTATCAATGGCTGCTGTAAAGTTTACGCACGAAATATCCCGACATCGGCAATATTTTAAATGTGTCCAACCTGGTAATTAGCATTATTCACAAAAGTTTGTATACGATAGATAAGACAACAATCAAAGACATAACATTTTACACCCAGAAAATTACTACACCTCCATGATATATCAGACGTCAGTTTTGTCTCTTATCGGTGAAAGAACGAACCAGGAAGTGATAAAAATAGGGGGATTGAAGCCATTCAAGAGGTCAGGAGCTTCAATGTATTAATGTTGACAATTAATCTGGTAGGTGAAAGACCGACCCACCGTTCATGGACGGACGTCTAAAATCCTATGCCTAAATATCCGTTATCGATGATAAACTAATGCTACTTCGCCAAATAGCGGTTGAGAACATTAAAATGCAAGTGCGCTGCACGACGGCTGTGTACTTGTAGAGAATATGAAGTGATCGTCTTATGGAAGAAAGGAAACAGCTACAGATTCTTCTCTTGTCTCGTAGGCGCTGGCATGGATCTTATGAAGGGTTTTTCAGTGACTTTTGGTTTACTGTTGTGAATAAAACTCTCCATCACCTGAGGCAGTCATGCTAGCTAAACGAAGTGAACGGTGCCATTGTTCTGTTACACTGACAGTCGCTGTGTCAGAGCCACAACGCGTCCGATTTCTCCGAGAATCTCGTGCAAGCAAACAGGTTTTCTTGTGTTCATGAACCAGAGCCCAGAGATACCTGACTGTCCGATTTCTCTAGACAATCAACAGATCAATTTATCATCAAGTTAACACCATTAATTTCTGCGAATCTTGAATTTGTAGATAAAAAAGATTACATTCCTCAGGTTCAAGTTTGCACCTGAATACATGTGGAGCAGAATCTCCTAGATAGTGTATCAACCTCCAAACCGTATGACTGGAGAGCAGGACAAAGGGAAACAGTAAATTAACCTGGAAAAATGGGACATTTAACAAAACTAACTCACATTCTACAATATATATATATATAACCTATCAGAGGAGCAATCAGAGGTTGGATCAGGTGGCGGTGAATAATACCATTCAGTATTCTGAAAGAAAATTCAGTCCGTTTACATGGCAGAAACTGCCTAAATACAGCATAAATCTACTACGGCTTCAGCCGGTTTGGTCGACCACCATCTGTATCATTTCCCCCCACATCATATATTTTCTAATGGGCAGTGAAAAGAACAAATTTTACTTTAGGTTTCATTACCAGAAAAATAGGTATCAAGAAATACGTAAGGATACAAGACACAAATATCCAGCCAAATTACACTTGGTTTAGTCTGGTGGTTACGGTTTTATTACCAAAAGGCTGCCAGGTCAAACATTCAGCATCCATTACGAACAGAAGCGAGATTCTGAGATACCTTTTAAAAGCTGACGCCCGCAGGTTCGGTGGTCGAACATAAATCACAACACAACATCTTACCTGATATAACAGGACGAATGCAAATTTCATTAACTGCCTGGAAACGGCAGCCAATGTTTAATAATTTATTGATGCTATTCAATATTGAATCTAATCCGCCAAGGAATTTTTGATTTCCTGTTTATTTTTTCAATCAAAGCTGATTTTATTTACATAAAAATTTAAAACCCGAACATACTGGCAAATGGTTTAATGCGATTGTAGGGACGACCTTCGATTAGTTTCAACGAGATTTATTGAAATGGCCAAAAAGGTCAGAAAATAGGTGAAAGCAAACAAAAGGAAGGTTTAATGTGAATTTTGTATCATATTATCTCTGTAATTTTCATGAATAGTGAAACACTAAAGTTTGCAACACATTGGGTGTAAGCAGGCACATTAGGAATGATTCTGCCCGCAGGATCTCTATTACAATGAAAGGAAAAGAATAACATTTGTTTTTTCATATCGTATTGTTCCTCGATAGACGGTTATCACTTGGAAGATATTTCCGTTCTAAAATGTTGAGTCAACCTGTTTTGTTTTGTCAAACATGGAATATACTCATCGCAAAGTAGAACCTGGAATTCCATCATTTGGTAAAAGTTGTCTTGATATTCTGTCGGTCTTTCAGCTCGGTAACATAAAACTGGAATTCATTTTATCTTCTTCTTGCTTTTGTTGTTTTCCAACCATTCTTATGAATTCGAGATTCAGATCTCACGGTAATAAGCTGTAGACAGCATCATCTGCCTGTGGATGAAGTAGATACACTTGCACCCTAATATGATAAGGAAGTGCAAATATATGCTTTGAAATTTCAAATTATTGTTTATTTAAATATTTTAATCTTTCTTTTAAAATCACAAGAACACGACTCACATTTTACCGCTAGGATAATTGTATCATATGGATATAAAAAGGGAAGTGTAATGAAACTCGTGGCGACACAGCTATGGCCGAGTTAGCACCTGTTTATCTGTTTATCTTGAGCGGTCATCAAAATGCATGATATCGAATCGTCTGTTGATAAAACTCCACCCCGTGTATCCGGTTCGGGCGACCAGAACTTATCGTTTTTGATGAGGGAGGAAATCAGAGACCATAGACGCGGTTGACTCTACAAGAAGAGCGGGAAGGAATCCTGTCGTGGACCTTTGACAATCCGAGACGGCGTTGAGCGGATCTTCTGTCAATGATCGTCCAATAGCCGACCACGGGACGAGAACCAAGAGAACGACAGCTGTCCCATCAATCAGTGGCTGGGTGCATCCCGGCGCTGCTCGGAAATGTATGGCTTCAGGCCGGAAACCTGCCCGGATGCTGAATCTACTACACCCACAGTTTGGGACCTCTACGGTTCGGCCATGAAAGACTAACATACAAACGCACACACATTAAAATATATGTTAGATTTCATACGGATATTTTTTTCCATTTTACTGGAAAAATCATAATTTGAATAGCTGTAAAGTGAACTTACCATCGTAAATGGCCACCCAATCGAAGGAACAATTGACGTGGTTCTCCATGACGGAATCGATGACTTGAATCATCACCATCCCTTCTCTGGCTTCGATTGTCCAAAAACAGCGGACATTACTAAAAATAACATATATATTAAGAGTGGTTAATTAAAATATCATCATGTGAGTAATTAGATTAGTTTACTATACTACATCAAAACACAGTAATTGCCAATCAATACACAAAAGCATCACTAATTATATAACTTTATAAAAAATGACTGAGTGTTATCGATCTAAGTTGGTTGGACGTTATCTGGCTTCTTATCTAATAACGATATTACTAAACTGGTGCACTCTTTCTTTAGTTGAGATTAACAGCCAAAGAACAATGTATCAGCATCTTTCTTTTTGTAATATAATCACCATTTCCGAAGCATTCAACCTGCTGATGGTAGAAACATATATATAAATCCCTATAACTGAACTATTGACAACAGATTTCGTTGTCCAAAAATATCTCACCTTTGCCGCTATTCTGAACCTAACAGCTCAGTCTTGGAAACTTTGTCGGTTAAATGACAGAGTGTTCCACTTTAGTTCCACATCTTCAAATCACCGACAATTTATTAATAAAAAGAATTTGTCGTTATTATTTCTTTTTTGATTGTTTTCGTAAATTCTTATCGATTTTCTGTGATTTCAATCTCTATATTCTTTATAATTATTTCTTTGCAAAGTCATTCATTATATCATAAAAGAAGAACCATTAGATAATAATTCTAAAAATTCTGTTTGTGAGAAGATTGTTCCCCGTTAATTAATTTCCGGTTGTACTGACTATAAGACGCCATTATTTCTAACAGACTTTTTAAAACAGTTTCAATACTTAGACATCCTGAACACGCTTATAGCCATCACATCAGCATTCTTGAAAGAAAGCTCCCGTCATTGCTGTTATAAAATGTCAAATTCTTTTCAAAATTATTTTGTTAAAATTCACACGAATCTGATAATCAGTTACCCAGTCGCTGGCAGCCGTTCATAACAGGCAGGTATTTTCACAATTTTCTCAATTTGTTATTTTGTATCTACTCACGATATGAAAGACAATTGTTTCTGGCAACATTTTAACATTAGGCCTGTATTTTAATTGATTTATTCGATTGACAATAGCAATTATTGGTGACTTTTATTACCTGAATAAAACTGACGTAGGTTCACTTACTTGGTGTAGTTCTGTGGGTAGTTGGGCGATGTTAACGTCGACCATTGGTTATCCTTCGGAGTGAAAATTTTTTTCCCCGGACACTGAGCTGAAATTTTAGTTAATCGATTAACTAGAGAAACCAGGAAAACCTTAACATAGAAATTCAAACCAATTTTCATTCACGTAGAAATGTTATCTATTGATTTTTGTCCAAAAATAGATATTTTAAATCACCTATTTATTTTGTCATATTTAGTTACATTTATCGTATGAGTTATCTCTGCGCTAGCAACTTTTCTTTTAAAGCTTTGAATATTCATGGCCCGTAAATTAATTCGCAGACAGTTTTTAATTTAGTTAATCTAACTAAATTGAAAATAAATGTAGTATATTAAATTTTATGATTCAATTTTTTTAGTTTAAAATATATATTACTGAAAGGAAAGAAAACTTCGAATATGTAACAATTAAGCTGGCCGCCTGTTTTACCGATAACTACAGGAGTCAGCCGCTTCTATAGAATTTAATCAGCCTCAGGCTGGTTGAACAACTCGCCAAATCCAAAACATGCATGTAATCACCGAGGTTTTGTTTTCAACATACAGCAGTGTGCAAAAGTCTTGCATATAAATTATTTTTCCTGTAAATTCGCTCGCATTTTGTCGAAAGCAGTTGTTATCAAATCTTGTTCATTAAAGTATTTCTATATTACTGTTGTGCATCTATTCCAATAATATCAAGCACATTGTTTCATTGTAAGAAAAGTTATAATTTTTAGAAAATCATTTGCATCAAATCCACGTGTGTAAAAGTGTTGCATAAAATCTAGACAGCTATCTAATCAATTCAGATTCAGTTCCAATTATCCAGAAAGTGATCAGATCTATCAATAATGAGTAGAATATCCGAAATTCTTGATAACTCGTTCACAACGACGAGGCTGACAATTGTCACTACTGAACTCAGACCAGGCTTCCTCGATTTTCCGTTTCAAATCGGTTTATTTCTCGGTCTGAGTTTAACCGAGTGCCAAATGTTTTCGATGGGATTGAGATCCGGGCTTTGAGCCGGACAGTCGAGGAGGGGGATTCGCAATTCTGCCATCAAGGCCTTGACACTCCTAGCTGCGTGAATGGGGGCGTTGTGCTGCTGATAGATGGCGTCAGGGGAATGTCGTCACACATATATGGTTCGACAATGTCCGCGTCGATCTTAGCATAGTCATGAGCATTCATTCGACCCTCCACGTGATGCAACGGACCGACACCGGATGATGGAAAACAGCCCCAAACCATGACCGAATCTCCCCCTGCCTGCAGAGTTGGTCGAGTGCAACTAGGATGGTATTTCTCGGACACCGATCGCCGAACGTACACCCGACCCGCCGAGTGGACCCTCACGAATTTGCTTTCATCGCAAAACAACATTCGGGACCACTGGGCCACGGTCCAGTGGAGATGGTCGCGAGCCCATTGCAGTCGCTTTCGACGATTGTCCAGACTGATGAACGGCTTCTTCTGTGCCGATCGCCCGAACAGTCCCATGTGGATCAAACGCCGTCTGGTGGTGCAGGTGGCCAACTGGATCCCATGGTGCCTTCACAAGGCGGTCTGGATGTCGGTGGAAGTGCGGAATCGGTCCGAGTTCGACATGCGGGCGATCAGATGATCCTGTCGAGCCGTCGTTTTCCGCGGTCTGCCGGTTCTGCGTTTCGAAATTAGGCTCTCATCGGCTTTCCAACGTTTCAGGGTGCGAGAAATCGTCGACTGATGGCAACCGATACGATCCGCAATGACCCACTCAGTTTCACCATCTTCTTTCATGCGAACGATTGTGGCCCGCTGTTCGGGGGTCAAATATCGGGCTCTCGCCATCACTAAATTGAACGAAAATGGATCAAAATAGTGGAAAATGAGTTTTTTCACATTTATATTCTACTCACCTGAACTATTATAGCACAAAATATATATTCTGATTTTTTGTAGTTTATGCAAATTATTTTATTAATATTTAAATTTTTACTGTGCAATTACAAAATAGATCTTAGTGTTATAAATCGTTTAAAGACACCGATACCATTCAATTAAAACAGAAAACATACAATAGTTACTGATTTCTACAAAATAAGAACCCATTTTCTAAGTCTGGTCATTTTCTGCAAGACTTTTGCACACCGCTGTAAAGTTGATTGAAAGTTACCTTTCTTTTTATGTACAAAATCCCTACTTCACAACTGTATTTTGTAGTTTACCACATTTGATAGTTTTCGGCAATTTGACTCCCTGCATCAATAATGTTTAATGTCAGAAATATGCTCTAGTGGTCCTTAATCAACATTAAAAGTAACATTCATTTAAATTAGTGCTGCATTGTTTCAAAACTAAGATCGGATGTCAGAAAAACCGATTCTAAGGAATGGGCAGAAATCAATGTCTGGTAAAAGTGAAGCAAGTTATGAGCTGTTCCTCGTAAAAATCGGTCTTGTTGTCTCGATTATATCTGTCAATAAGCGTCTGCAGCCGATTGTTCACATCTTTATATTTCTTCTTGTCGTTGTTGTCATCCTGATGATCACATGGAACATTTCTCAATTGTGTTAAATATTCCTCTGTCTTCAAAGTTCAAACTAATTTCCAGATGTTGGGATATGCATGCACGTCAATAAGTTTTGAAGTGTAATCACGTTGTCCTTCCAAGTTGTTGTTGGTACGAGGAATATTTTGTTAAATTATTTAAATTATGTAAATTAATTTTAATAATTACTATTCATGACTGTGAATCATCCCACATCTCGTAGCTACTGGTTGGCAGGACCTTTGACATGCAACTACCGGAATATATTCCTCTACAAAGTATTCGGTCCTTCAGCTGTTGCACTAAGCAACGATTATGAAAAATAAAACATTTTTTTCCGTACATTAATAAATCTATCGCAGGGAGCGAAATCACCGGTAGGTCGTGTGATGTACCTGTGTGAACTCTGACCCTCTTTTGCGTGGACGTGGAGATTCTGCTTTGCCTAATCACATGGAAACAACTGATGATAGATATAAATAGATGTCTAAATTTTGGACAGAGTTTTCATCCATTCAAAGTTAGAAAAGAAGGATTTCCTTTCATTATTATTATTATTTTCAGTGTACACAAAAATTTAATCAATTCGGAAACCTGTGATCTGGCCCCTATAATGTACCTGCTCCAGGTGGAACTAGTGTAATTTCTCACCACTACGCGGCACTCTGAGCCAGTCAACTCCCCGCGCTTGTGGAAATTTAATATTCTCTGGAAACGTTTTATATGTTTATTTGCTCAATAAACATTAATTCAACTTATAATTTCGTCAGAGAATAGCTCTTGAAGTAGCTGTGGAATGAACGTGAAAGAGTTAGTTTGTTAACCTTGGCGGCACTGTACAGTTGTGCTGTGAGTAGCCCTTCCGGTGGTGTACGTAAGGAAAGCCACCGTCTTTTCATCCTTCACTTGATCTGGAAGAGCTTTTACTGCAATATTGTTTATTATGGTTTACTGTACATCGATATTACAGGTGAGTTATTCTCATTGTGCTTTCCTTTACTATAAGCAAATTATGTCTGTTACCTAACCACGTGGATACAAACCGGCGCATTACCTAATCCGGAAACTGTGTTCCGGTACCTGCCGCATTAAAGGAATTATATTGTAATACTGTGGACAGTTAATTTGGTATGTGGAATGATTGGCCCGCTGTACATGGATGAACGTCAGAAATCCTTTGCTTAAATATCCATCATCTACAACCTACTAATTCCACTTTCTGGTTGACCACATTAAAACACAAAGATGCTGCTCGACGGTTGCGCCACTTGTCCAAAATCTAAAGCCTCCGCCTTATGGAAGAAACAAAACAGGCTACAGATTCTACTTCGGACTCGAGGGAGCTTTGAAATTAATCCCACTGAATGCATCTGGATGGACTTTGATTGCGATTTCCGTATTTTCTATACCTTGTATATATTCATTGATAAACAAATTGCTTTTCGATTTTCAATACTATTTTCATTATTATGCTTACCAAAAATTTGCACACTATATATTGTGTAGCATAGCCGACTCATCGCCTTTCTTTTTTATATTTTGGTGAATTGTTTGCTATTGATAATGGATGGCGTTTCCCCCCCCCCCGAAAGTTACAGGTATACTGAAGGTATGTTCTACTGCATTCTCCTTTGTTTATTTCCGAGTTAATATTATTTAACCATATTGCTTTTCAGAGATTTCCAAATCATTCCTACAGTCGCTATTCCGAGGAGATTATTGAGCTCTAGGAATAGCGCACCCTGGTGCGACCATTCCTAACCACCTTAATGCTGTCATGGAATTTAGCCAACGGAATTAAGTGAATGATTACCGATGGATGCCAGAGCTTCCTTTTAACAAATTCACATCAATGAACATCATGTGTTTTCCATTACGGGCAAGTAGCCTAACAACACAGTCATTTCAACACAAAAGTTAACTAGTTCTTTCAACTTGAGATGCACAATTTTATATTTGAAAGAAAATCTGTTTAGAAAAGTATGATGGAAACATGGTTGGCTCTTAGACGATATTTGTCTATTTTCTAGCAATTGGTTTCACATATTTTATAGTTGCATGACTGACGTTTGTTGTTCTGTTCACCATAATGATGTAGCAATAGACTGTATCCATCTTCATTGATTTTCTGAACTATAAACACCTATACTGAATTAATAAGCACTAAACGAGCCTAGGGGTTATATACAGACACAAGAAAGGAAAACTTACCTGTTTTTACTGATGTATAGTGAAGTATAAAACCTCTGTATGTTACGCTACGATCGGTTCTAAATTCCACAGTGAAATTAGTAGTGCTGTTCATAAGAAAACTTGGTTTTTCTCTTCCACACCATTTTTTCAATAATTTTTGCTTTTTTCCTGCAATTTAAATATTAACATTTTTGGAATACTAAGGAATTGTGTTAAAAATGTATTCTGAACAGAAAGAGGAATATTGTTGGCCATTTTAAATAATGTTCTTGTTGGTATTTTTCGTTCCAGACTGTTCTGATTCTGGTGACAAAGAAATATGTCAATTATCGGTTTAATTGCAGGTTTTGAAAATTTGGATATAACATGATTTATACAGATCCATACCGGAAGTAAATGATTACACAGGACAAAATGAGAGACCCCTGTTTCCCTGGAGGCCGTGAACTCTGGTTTTGAACAGAATTTGAGAAGAGACAATGGAACTGTTAAAAATGTCTCGTTCGTTTTCGGGTCGTGAAACACCATCATTTAAAGGAGTTGGCGTCAGTGGATTATCAGCCTGGCCAAAGATAATGGCGATAAGCATGGGACACTGGACTTTCTAATAAGATAGTGCCAGTTTACGACAGAAAACTAAAGACGTCGACTGTGACTGTTATCAATGGCTGCAGAACTAACGAAAAGAGCGATTGTTCGACCAGTTGATGTCAAGTTTACGCATAAACTATCTCGATATCGGAAATACGTAAAATGTGTGAAAATTTAACGCTAAGCATTCTTTTTACCTAGGATACAATAGAATCTTTGAGTATGAAAACAATGAAGAACACGTTTTCTTGAGACCCAGGAAACTGACCACACATCTATGATAGATTACAGGTATGTTGTGTTCTCTGACAAGAGTCAGTTTTTTCTCTTCACGCAGAAAGAGCGAACTAGGATGGGACGAATAAAGGCGATTGAAGCCTCCGGCTGGTAGTTTCAGTGCATTAGTGTGGACAGTTAATTAAGGTTGACCTACAGATCATGAATGGACATCTGCAATATTTTTCCGAATGTCTTTTTTTCCAAATAGCGCTTGAGTAATTTGAAATGCTAATACGTTGCACAAAGATTCTGCCGCTTGTAAAAAATTTAGAGTCACCATTTCATGAAAAAGACAAAACGAGGCTACAGATCCATCTCTGAATTGGTAGGGGCTCTGACATGACTCCTGGTGTAAGTGTTGGAGTCAGGGGCGTAGCTAATAGGGGGCGGCATTTTTTGGTTGTCAAATTTAGTTCAGGACAGTATGTTACATATATAATGTATTTTTTCGTTCTATTTTTCCAGATATTATTTTTTTCCTGAATTTTTCGTTCAATTTTTAATGGTAGTTTTTTGAAAGGAAGAAAGTTTTTCTAAAATTTGCTGTAAAAGAAATTTGCTCACGTGAAGTGAGTCACTTCTAATTAATTTTGAATTGAATATCAATATTTTCTCATTATATATTTGATAATTTTTATTTTCTAATAGTACTTTTTTTTCAATAAATAAATAAATAAAAAATGAATTTTTTGGAGGTTTTGAAATTCTACGTTATTTAGAGGGCGGCAAATTCTACGACCGCCCCGGGCGGCACAAACGCTAGCTACGCTCCTGGTTGGAGTGCACTCTGATTGTCATTTATGAAAAAAACAACTTCATCATCTGTAGAGGATCAGATCGCTAAATGAAGTCAACCGTGCCAAATTTGCAATTATTTTGTTACATTAACAGTCACCTTGTCAAAGCCACAACATGTCCGATTTTTCCATGGAACTTATTCAAACTAATGAATACTAATAAACGTTCTTGTATTTTCATGAACCAGTGGGTACATACGAGTCACAAAAGGAACTACTTCAGCTACCTGACTGTCTGTTATCCATAAACAAATTTTCTTAATCAACAGATCAATTTATTATTAAGTTAATGTCATTTATTTCTGCGAATCTTGGTTTTGTATACAGAAAAAAATGACATTACTCACGTTTATAGTTTACGTCTGAAAATAATACACGTAGAGCAGAAACCTCTGAACTGGGCATTACCATTCAAAACTTAGGACTGGATAACAGGGTAAAGGTAAACAGTAAATTTGTCTGAAAAAATTGAGCATTTGTAAAACTAACTTCATTTTACAATAAAGGAAACAAGTAAAACGCTATAGCTAAACTATCAGAGGAGCAATCAGAGGTTGCATCAGGTGGCGGTGAATAATACCATTCGGTATTCTGAAAGAAAATTCAGTCCGTTTACATGGCAGAAACTGCCTAAATACAGCATAAATCTACTACGGCTTCAGCCGGTTTGGTCGACCACCATCTGTATCATTTTCCCCCCACATCATATTTTTCTAATGGGCAGTGAAAAGAACAAATTTTACTTTAGGTTTCATTACCAGAAAAAATAGGTATCAAGAAATACAGTAAGGATACAAGACACAAATATCCAGCCAAATTACACTTGGTTTAGTCTGGTGGTTACGTTTTTATTACCAAAAGGCTGCCATGTCAAACATTCAGCATCCATTACGAACAGAAGCGAGATTCTGAGATACCTTTTAAAAGCTGACGCCCGCAGGTTCGGTGGTCGAACATAAATCACAACACAACATCTTACCTGCTATAACAGGACGAATGCAAATTTCATTAACTGCCTGGAAACGGCAGCCAATGTTTAATAATTTATTGATGCTATTTAATATTGAATCTAATCCGCCAAGGAATTTTTGATTTCCTGTTTATTTTTTCAATCAAAGCTGATTTTATTTACATAAAAATTTAAAACCCGAACATACTGGCAAATGGTTTAATGCGATTGTAGGGACGACCTTCGAATAGTTTCAAGGAGATTTGATAACATGGCCAGAAAAGGTCGGCAAATTAGGTGAAAACAAACAAAAGGAAGGTTTATGTTGAATGTTTAATCATATTATCTCGGCGGTGATTTCTTGATTAGTGAAACACTAAAGTTTGCGAGACATTGGGTTACAGCAGGCACATTAGGAATGATCCCGCCCACAGAATCTCTATTACAATGAAAGGAAAGAATAACATTTGTTTTTCATATCGTATTGTTCCTCGATAGACGGTTATCACTTGGAAGATATTTCCGTTCTAAAATGTTGAGTCAACCTGTTTTGTTTTGTCAAACATGGAATATACTCATCGCAAAGTAGAACCTGGAATTCCATCATTTGGTAAAAGTTGTCTTGACATTCTGTCGGTCTTTCAGCTCGGTAACATAAAACTGGAATTCATCTAATATGATATAGGAAGTGCAAAATGTATATACTGAATAACCAAATGATTGTTGATTTTAATATTTTCATTCTTTCTTTAAAATCGCAAGAAAACAACTCACATGTAACTGCTAGCACAGTTCCCCACGTCCCATGTCCCTTTAATAGTAAACACACTGTATCTCCCTTCCTAATTACACACATTTTTATTTTATTCTTCACATGGCTTCCGTAGCTCTGTAACCCAGGTGAGAACTGTGTGACAGTGAAAGAATTGACCAAGAAAAGAAGTGGCCACTGTCCAAATAAGTGCTGGGTCAGACAGGTAGGAAACGAACAATTGTCACGTATGGATAAAAACAGGGAGGTGAGAAACCCAAAGGCAAAGACAAACGGATGGGAGCAGAGAGCGACCGACGCTTGCGGAACAACGGAATCAGTCCCATTTCCGCTCCATAATCACTGAACAACATGACTACAAGAGAGGAAACCCAAACTAGGAATCACCAGGTTTCAGCAACATCCGAATCTTCTGCTGAAGACATCCCTTTCTGCCGAAACACAAGGGACCAATCTGTTTGTTTTTCTTTCGTTACCCAACTTGTATCCAGACTGATTTTATCTTTCTCTTCAAGGTCAGCACCGTATAGACAATAACGACGTTCGGCACACTCAATAAATACTGTACTTCTACCGGTTGTAAGAAGGTTAACTCGCCCGTTTATCCCATGGTCGAATCACTACCAGTATCTGTATCTCTTGTGGTGAGTAATAGCGATGTTTATTTATTCCAGCTCTGTTCTGTTTTGATTTTCTTTATATGAAAACAGTGATATTTTTAATATCGTTATACTTGTTAGTCATTAATAGCAATAATCTACTCAAAGTAATAATAATAATCAATCTACGGCTATGGTCGAGTTAGCACCCGTTTATTTTGAGCAGTGATCACAATGCATGATATCGTATCGTCTGTTGATAATCCTCCACCCCGTGTATCCGGTTCGGGCGACCAGAACTTATCGCTTTAGATGAGGGAGAAAATCAGAGACCATGGACATGGTTGACTCGACAAGAAGAGAGGGAAGGAATCCTGTCGTGGACCTTCGACAAACCGAGCCGGCGTTGAACGGGTTAAGAAATAGGTTAATTTTGTAAATGTTATTTCAGTTGGCCACCACTGGACATACCTCCTGTTATTAAAAATGCGAGAAAACTGAAAAAACAAAACATTTTGTCAAATTTTTCATTCTACCTGAACAATCGTAAGCTGAACTACTGTAAAGTGAACTTACCTTCGTAAACGGCCACCCAATCGAAGGAACAAGCATCACCGTTCTCTATAACGGAATCGATGACGTGAATCATCACCATCCCTTCTCTGGCTCCGATCGTCCAAACACAGTGGACATAACTAAAAATAATATATATTTAAGAGTGGTTAATTAAAATATCATCATGTGAGTAATTAGATTAGTCTACTATACTACATCAAAACACAGTAAATGCCAATCAATACACAAAAGCGTCACTAATTATATAACTTTATCAAAAATGACTGAGTGTTATTGGCCTCTGTTGGACGTTGTTATCTGGCTTCTTATCTACTCTAATAACGATATTACTAAACTGGTGCACTCTTTCTCTAGTTGAGATTAACAGCCAAAGAACAATGTATCAGCGTCTTTATTTTTGTAATATAATCACCATTTCCGCAGAAGCATCAACCTGCTGATGGCAGAAACGTATATATAAATCCCTATAACTGAACTATTGACAACTGATTTCGTTGTCCAAAAATATCTCACCTTTGCTGCTATTCTGAATCTAACAGCTCAGTCTTGGAAACTTTGTCGCTTAAATGACAGAGTGTTTCACATCTTCAAATCACCGACATTTTATTAATAAAAAGTATTTGACGTTATTATTTCTTTTTTGATTTTTTCACTAAATACTTATGGATTTTCCATTTCAATCTCTATTTCTTTGCAATAAGAAACGGTAGGTAATAGATCTAAAGAATGTTGATGTATAGGTGAAGACTGTTCTCTATAAAGTATTTTCTATTTGTACTGCCGAAAAGTGTCATATTTAACACGGTGATAGCCGCCATGTTAACAGGAAGCTGGACATCAACACCCTCTCGTCATCGCGATTATAAAATGTTGCAGATTCTTTTCATAAAATTCACATGAATTTGATTATCGGGTACCCAGTCGAATACAACTGGTCAAAAACAAACAGCTATTTATCAAAATTTTCTTAACTGTTTATTTTTACATGTAATCACGATAAACAATATATTTGATTCTGAGTACATTTTAAAACTAGATCTGCATTTTGATTGATCGATTAACATGACCAATTATTGGCTTCATGAACATTGTGTGTGTGTGTGTCTCTCTCTCTTTCTCTTCCACACTGATGGTTTTTGCAACCTGAACAAAACTGACGTAGGTTCACTTACTCGGCGTAGTCCTGTGGGTAGTCAGGCGATGTTAATACTGACCACTGGTTATCCTTTGCAGTCAAAATTCCTTTCGATGGGCACTGAGCTGAAATTTTACTTAATCGATTAACTGGAGAAAACAGGAAAACATAAACATAGAACTGCAAACGGACATTGATTTAAAAAGAAGAATGATCTTCGTCCACTGTAGATATCTGAACCAGCTATTTATTATTTTACTATTCAGTTATGTTTCTCTTCACTGCACTTAAACAAACAAAAGCCTTTTCAGCCAGGGTTTCCATCATTTATTGATGCTTCTCTTATTGTTAGGGATATCCAGAGGCTATAACACGAACATTAATTCAGTTACCTTTGAATTAGTTAATACTGATAAATTGCTAAACACAAGTAAATTAAATAGTATTACATTTGTTTAATTTAAAACATATGTATTGAAAGAAAGGAAACAAGACTAATAAAGAGAAATATTCGAAATTACATCAGTTATTCTGACCGGTCTTTGCTCTGATAACCGCAGGAATGGAGACCTGTGTAAAGACAGCAGCTGCCGTAAACATTCACCATTTTTACGATGTCCAAACAATTTCTCAAACTACCGTCTGGCTACTTCATTCATGTGTTATTGAGGTGTCCATTAATTCTGATGCCACATTCTAACATTATTTCCGATTTAAATGCAGAGTTCCCACAGTGACCAGCCATTTTCTGATAAAATAGCATGTTCCCCACCTTCAACTACATCCATCACGAATTTGCTCACTCGCCATCCTTACTCTGTTCATCCTGTACTCTGTCATACTGATTGTGGGCTTCCCCAGTCTGTTTCTTTGGTGTTCTGATTACTCTATTGGTAATATACAAATTAAGCACATTTCAGTAATCTTCAGGTTTGTCTCTTGTCACCTCCATTCTTTTTGTTATTTCCTTTTGAAAGATTGCTGGCCACATTCCTTACAGATATTTCACAGTCTTCTCTACAGAATCCCGCCCATCAACAATCAGCTGGCTGTCAATTGATGGATGCACTCCGCCCCATGATGCTTCGGCCACTAAAATTAGCATGCAAAATGCACTTCAATGATTACCAATGAATGTTCCACTATTTACGGTCTCCTTAACGGATTAAATAATCACAGGTGCGTGAATTTGATATTTATGCCAGATTGTTGGGCTCGTTTGAATAGATATTGCTAAAGTATACCCCACCGTTTCTGATTGAATATTCTCATAATTGTTTGAACAACAATCGATCAAACAATATATGTGTTTTTCTTTACACTTGCATTGACTAAATATTACTACTCCTCGGCTGGAGTAAAATATTCTATTTCAAATCTTCAATATGTAGAGAAAACCTGAATTGCTTCTTATATATATATATATAAAATAAGTTTCAAATGACTTTTAAAATGCCTTTACACAGTCTTCATCCATGTGGTTTCAGAACCTGCTTTTGTTGCTCTCCACACCATGATGATGTAAAGCAGACATACCTCGTCTTCGTCAGTTTAGCGAGTTTTCAAAAGCTGTAATGGCTCCATAAAGAACAGCCTACCTCCAAAGACTGCAAAACAGTCAAGAAAGGGGAAAGTTACCTGTGTTTACTGACATGTAGCGAAGTTTAAATCCTCCGTAGGTTCTGCTACCATCGGACCTGAACTCTACTGTAACATTATTAGGGCTGTTAATTAGACTCGGTTCTTCAGTTCCACACCATTTTTTTAATAAGTTTTTATTTTTACCTGCAATTTAAATGTTAACATTTCTAGTAACATAGGAAAACACTAAGGGAATAAGTTTACCAATTATGAACGAGGGTGAGACTATGGGATAAATATTATGAACGCATTTTTAATGAAAGGGGTTTCTTTATACTCTTCTTTCAGCGGTTGGTTCTTGTGAGGAAGAAATGTCTGTTTATTTAGTTTATCTGGTCGAAGGATTCTTTGATGATTTGCCTCCTGTTAGCGTACCAAGCTTTTTATTAAAACGCTATTTTTCAACAATCTCACGAACTCAGCTACAAGCAGCACGTGTCATCAGACAACAAAGATATTAAGGATTCTTTTCACGACGAGCTCGTGGTATATTCCCTTTTCACAAGAAGTCACGTGACTAGACAATAAGGCTGAGTCTTGGACTTACAAATGGACAGTTAATATTATTGTTGTTAATTACCGTTTGACTTTGCTGATAATCAGAGGTCACAGAACTAACAGAGAGTTTCTCCAGGAAATATCTAATCTACAGAAACGGCTAACAAACATCGAGATTACTTCTAACTTATCACAACAGCATATTTAACATTATTTTTAAATATTTGGTAACGGTGGATTCCTGTACTTACGGAAAGAAAATCAAAGCGCAGTTTTTTGTCTTTGAGGCGAAGAAATTATACAGATATCATTAGCGTTTTTTAAATCTTTTCTGTTCTTTGAAGAGCTTCACTTCATTCATTTTACGTTGATTGAAATAACAGACACGCGAAGAAAAGACAGTGGAGCATTTCATGAGGTCTGTAGTTTTAGTGTAATGGTGTATTCGATGAATCAGAGCGGTAGAATGGTGTCCTGGTGTTCATGGATGGACAACCTAAGCTACAGCCATATGAAAACGACAAAAGGGGTGCTGCAAGTTCTTCTCAGATGAACAAAGAACCCTAAGATTAATCCGATTAAATGCTGCTAAAAACATCAAGATAGTGAACTGTGAAAATCAAGACATCCTACCACATCTGAAGAAAATCTAATGGCAAAATTGTGTGAATATTGTCAGATATTGGACCATTCCATCGTACAAATTCTCTTATCTAGACAACAACCTGCCTTATCCCCTCATTGGTCTTGTGGAACAAATATTAGTATGATTGTCATGTATTCCTTTTCTTGCCAAATATTACAGTATATGCGCGTCTTATTATATATTAGTTATGCTTCCTGTATACTCACGTTATTTTCACATGTGTCTGTAATAATAATACCAATTGCATACAGGATAAACTTAACTATTTGTGCAGGTTAATGAGAATACAGTAATTCCTAGCAATTGTATTCAAATGACTTCTTTCTGACCAAAAAAATTTGTAAAATTGTTCAAATTAAGGAAAACTTGGGCCGTCATCCAGCCATTAAAATACACGCATTATTACTTATCCAACATCCATTGACTGACACCACCAGCCAGTTTTATAAAGCAGAGAAACAGAGTAAGGAGCTGGAGCTTTTGTGGTAATGCATGTAGATAATTGTGTTTAAGGTGTGCAAGTAATTCCCTTTTTATTGGTGTGTGGTGGGTAACCAACTCTCCACTCGGTTTCGAGCCAGTTCAAAATCCTTTTATTTCTATAAATGAGGTCCTATGACCCCTGACTGAAGGCAAAGGACTATACTGGAGATTGTTTCCTCAGGTAAGGAACCTGCTAACAAGTTCCCAGGGAGTCAGGCCGAACCCCTAACCGCTTGATCCACAGAAAACCTGGTCAAAGACCAGAGCGGACTTTGATCTTTTTTGTGGTGCTTGCGTGTAGGTGCAGGTGTAAAGTTCGTGTATGTGTGCTTATCTCCGAGGAGAAGGGAGTGGAGGGGGCCGAGCCGTGTGGAGAAAGGCCGTGTTGAGGCGCCAAGCACCTCCTCAGCGGCCAGGGTTAGGGACGCGTGAGCGCCCCATGTTTGGTGAAGCCGAAGCTTCTATTTGGGAGTGATCGCTTCCCCAGCCAAAAACTAATCTTGGGAAAAAAGGCCTCGGCACATCAAATCCGAAAACCGGTCTCGACGCGCCTAACCTTCCCAGCCAAACAGGCAGACCAAAGGCAAAAAGCGCCTCTCGCCTCCACTCTTTTCAGGTAGAGGACTTACCGTCTACAATAGCCACCAAGCAGAGTACTCGCCGCCCCACCCTCCAGGGCCGAGCCCAGGTGACCTAACCACAAAGATCCAACGGGAGTAATGGAGTTGAGACGAAGTCATAGAATAACCTGACACCTTCAACAGCAGGCCTCACGTAAATGTACCTGGTTGCCAGGAAACAGCAGCCAGGTTTCTTAACATCGTTATGATTGAAGTAATTTCGTATTCTCATTAAATCGATGATCGAGTTAATTTATACGGTTTTAAACATCTGTTTATTTTTCGAGAAAAAGATGATTTTAATTTGGAAAGAGTCTCGACATTGGGCGGATGTTTTGGCTGGATATTATTTCAGTGGCTGTGGCCCAACTTCAGGGATTTTTTATCCTGACGGTAACTAAATAGGCCGACCTTCTGTAAGAGTTTATTTGGTGTTTGGTGGGCTCAACAAGCGATCTCATCAAGTCCGTATATCTTATTCTGGCGGTGATGTTTACTCCGAAAGAATCTTGTTATATCCGGGTAGAGAACATTTAACAACAAGGTCTGGGGCTCATAACACTGTGACCAGGTAAGTTACCCAGGTAGGGTGAGGGTCTCTTGATCGGTGACCATTGTGAGAAAGATTGAAGGATTACTCGAGGTAGCTTATCGAGTAGAAGTCCTTATTTATAAAAGTGGGAAACCACTAGAGTAAATGGAAGCTGAAGGCCAGTCGACCGACTGGGGGAGAAAGGTGGGTAGAAACCTGTCAGGGAGGTTCGCCGAGCCGGCTCCGATCGGGATTCGAATCAGGGCATCTATCAACAGCTATTGAGTTGTCTAACACACAACCATCGCCCGTCCATCTTGTTGTTGTTACCATAACAACAATGAGGGAAACAAGTCTGGTTTTAATTATATATTTTATGAAACCATTTGTCCTTTCTGCTCGAATAATCTAATTTGAATTACTTTGAGTAAACCTTACCATCGTAAATGGCCACCCAGTCGTAAGCACAGTTACTTCTCTGCTCCATCATAGAGTCCATGACTCGAATCGACACAAAACCTTCACTGGCTCCGATTGACCAAAAACAGTGGAGATTACTAAAAGAATAATGCATGAGTTTTATACTGGTCACTTAACATCACATGATGTGAATAATAAGACACGTTTTGCATACAGTATTTGAGTAAAGTTTTTTTACAATAACTTTCTGAGAAAGATCTTTAATTCCATAACTTTTTTCATGTGACTGTATAAGTGGTATCGACTCAAATTGATCAGCTGTTTTATGCATTATTAGCTAATGATATTAATGAAAGTGAATCATGGTTCACCTGGTGTTGTCTTGCAGTCACAAGAACACTATATCTTGTCTCATCAGTTTACAATACGTTCACTATTCTCACAGAGGCATTCATCAAAGTGAAAATAGAAATGCATGCATGTCACTAAATCTGGACTATTTTCAGTTGATTTATTAACCTTTTGAAATATATCTTTTCCTGCTGCCATCCTTTATCTATCAGCACAGTCT
The DNA here is from genome assembly GCA_018389105.1 of Nautilus pompilius. Lineage (NCBI taxonomy): Eukaryota > Metazoa > Mollusca > Cephalopoda > Nautilida > Nautilidae > Nautilus > Nautilus pompilius. Next base: position 129,187 of record JACATO010000586.1, read on the forward strand.
TTAAATATTGGTCCATTAAATGTCAACATATTCTAATTCAGTTTCGCAAAGACTGAATTCAGCTATTTTTTAGTAAAGCTTTTTGAACACTTCCTCTCTGACCATTCATAGAGGATTCATATACTAATCTGAGATATCAATATCTATTGTAATTGTGTTCATTTCTCAGCAGCCTCTTCCACTGGCACATTGTATAAATCATTCCACCAACAATGTAAAGTTTCCCCCTACTTATTTGATATTCTTTTACTGATATTTCTGCTAAGTGGGTGTAAAACATCACCAGTTTCGTTATCATTCTGATTTAGCCATTACCTCATCTTTAATATGAACGTCACCTTTGCATTATAATTTGTAACAAAAAACATAAACATAAACAGCTAATTGTCAGTCAGCTTTAAATTCGCCTATTAAAATGTGTAGTTATCTTAAAATCTGTTAAGCAGCTTTGGTACCAGTCTAAACGTAACTGCTCAGTCTTGGAAATTTTGTCGAATAAATGACAGTATGTTTCATTTTGTTTCTCATCTTTTAATTTCGGCTACTTTATTAATAAAAATAGTTAATTTTAATATTTTACTTTTATAAACAAATTGATTTTCAAATTCTTCTGATATCATTTTAAATATTTTATGTTTATTTCTGGACGTCATTCACTGCATCATAACCGAAAAAAAAACCCGGTAGGTGGACGGACTGAAGAATTCGAAAGTTAAGACGAAGTTTGTTCCTTACTGATCTATTTCTGTCTGTACTCACTGTAAGACGCCATTATCTCTAACAAACAGATTCCATATTTACGTCTTCTTTTACACACACTGACATGTTTAACAGGAAGCTGGACATCATCACCATCCCATCATCGCGATTATAAAATGTTACAAATTCTTTTCTTACAATTAACATTAATTTGATAATCAGTTACCCGGTCATTGGAAGCTGGTCAAAAAACAGACAGGCATTTGTCACAATTTTTATCAAATCGACTGACAGTAAAGAGGATGATTGACATTAGTATTTACTGGCATGATGGACCTTGCGTACGTGCGCGCGCGCGTCTCTCTCTCTCTGTCTCTGGTGAATTTTGTTATCTGAACAAATCTGAAGTAAGTTAACTTACTTGGTGTAGTTCTGTGGGTAGTTAGGCGATGTTAATATCGACCATTGGTTATCCTTTGCCGTCAAATTGGTTTGTGCTGGACACTGAGCTGAAATGTAACTTAATCGATTAACTGGAGAAACCAAGAAAACACTAACATAGAAGTTCGAACGGACATTGATTTAAGAAAGAATGCCAAGTATTGATTTAGTTAATAAGGCTACAGGGCTAAACACAAGTAAATTAAATTGTAGGGAATTTGTTTACTTTAAAACATATGTCTGTTGAAAGAAAGGAAACAAGAAAAATAGAGAGAAATTTTCGAAAATACATCAGCTATTCTGACCGTTCGTTGCTCTGATAATCGCAGGAATGGAGATTTATGTAAGGACAGCAGCTGCTGTAAGCATTCACCATCTTTACGATGTCTAAACAACTTCCCAAACTACCGTCTGGCTACTTCATTCATATTTCATCATTAATTCTGCTGCCACATTGTAACATTATTTCCTATTTAAATGCAGAATTCCCACAGTGACCAGCCATCTGCTGATCAAATAGTATGTTCCCTACCTTCAACTACATCCATCATCAATTCGCTCGCTCGCCATCCTTACTCTCTTCATCCTGTACTCTGCCATACTGATGGAGAGATTCCTCGGTCTGTCTGTTCGGTGTTTTGATTTCTCTATTGGTAATACATACAATCATCATAGCGCATTCTGGTAGTATTTAGGTTTGTCTTTTGTTACCGTCTCCATTCCTTTTTAAAGGATTGCTGCCACATTCCTTACAGAGATTTCACAATCTTCTGTACAGAATCCCACCAATCAACAAATATCTGGCTTGAAGAATAGCAACTGATGCACCTCACACCATGATGCTGCGGCCACTAAAATTATCGTACGAAATGCACTGTAATGATAACCACCAATGAATGCTCCCCTGTTTGTGGTCCCCTGAACTGGTTAAATAATCACAGATGCTGGCTTTAAGTTTTATAACTGACGTTGGGCAGAGAATGAACAGATATTGTGAAAAAAGTCCATTATTTCTGGTTGGATTTTTAAATGTAATATTTATAACTAAAATATTGCTAGGCATTTTATATAATAATATATCTGAAATAATTGAAAAAAATCAGCATTTATACTATAGAACTGTGTTGATGAAGCATCAGAAAAAATATTTTAAAAAGTTTTAATGTGTGACAGTTATTTTATGAAAGTGAAAAGATGTACCGCCTGAAATCAATTTTAACTTTCAGTTTAAGATACTGCTAAGAACGTTTTTATTCCTGTCAGCCAGTCACTTTCAGTGATAACACACAGACTGATAGGACTTTTGTCGTACCTTCCCTACATCTGTGCTGATCGGTATAGAATTGCTGAGGAAGTCCTGATCAAACGTTTATGCTAAAATTCTATTTGTGTGACAGAATGGAAATTAGTTTTACTGGTATTGAGAATGATAAAGATGTTAAAAAAATTGACTATAAGTTTGCCAGTGATGGAAAAGCTGAAATATGATATGGATTAACACTTCTCTCTCTACCTTATCTCATTCTGCACTAGAGTTCATTCTAGGTTTTATCGACCATGCAGCATTCGACTTACTTTAATTTGCAACAACCACTTTTATTCATCAAAATACATTCCAAAAAAATAGCAAAAATCCTAAAAATCATTTGTCAAATTTTTAAAAATACTTTCACAAATTACCAATAAAATATTAATGAAGGGTTTCTATTGTAGGAAAATCAGATGTGAGGTATGAAGACCCAACTCCATTCTGTGGCAGCCATATAGCAAATATAGCAAAAATGGGAGGAAGTCAATGCCGTGTGCGTCATCCACTGAACATGAACTGAGGACTTATCTAAAAGTAAATCTACCTTTCAGACTGTTTTATAACTGAAGAAATAGTAAGACAAGTCTATTGTGGCCATATAAATGAAAACAGACAGTACAGAAGACAAGTCTTTCATATTCCGCCACACCTGGGAAAGGGGAATTCCACTCCATTACCTTTCAAATATTTAGTACCCAGCGCAGATTGAGACACAGAGGATGCGGCACACAGTTCTTCCCTCTTTAATATAATTCCTTATAACGACAAATCCGTAACGTTCCAACTCTACCTCTTTGTATTACTACTATTTGACTAAATATACAGGTACTTGAATACAAACACTGTTGTTTCTAGACTAGAATTTTTAACTATGGTAAAAACTATGTGGTTAAAAAAGGTGGACATAATTTTCCTGAGTTGGAAAATCTTAGATTTTTCAGATTTTAGCCGAATTTCCAGGAGATCCTTTCTAATGTAACATTTATTTAGTAAACAAAAAGATTCTTTGGAAATTTGTGAGAAACAATTACTTACATTGATAGCATAATTTAAAATAATGAAACTTTAAATTAACTGAAGAAAATATCATTTTCAGATGACTGCAAATTTAACTGAACAATTACTAGAAATGTTTGTTTATTTGTATAAATTTTATATAAATATTAAAACATTCTTATATTTTTCCTGAAATATTAAAAAAAAATTAATAAAATATTTATTTATGAAAAGAAAGAAACATTTGTCTAGACTAGAGAAGACAGGGGCCAGGTGTTTGAGGGATATGTTGTTACGCCATTAAAATAATGTCAAACTGATTATTATTATTATTATTATTAATGCATTACCGTCTAATGAACAGTACAGTCATTTATGATAGGAAGGAAAGGTGGAGTCAAATTGCTCACCATTTGCTTGTAGACCAAGACTGAGAAATAAAAATATGAGCCCGGGCACCTGTTCCTCTGACATCATCGTAATATTATATGAGCTGATAAAAACGTCCAAAAATCTATAAAGAAAAATAGAAAAAACAGTTTTACAAAATATATCAATATTTTTAAATGGCTCGAATTCACGTAGGCCTTTATATAAAACCACACTACATAGTCTTTTGGTAGGGTGTAGTTTCTTTAAATTTATTTCTCGAATAAATTATATCTTATTATTTAAAACAGAAAATAGATCCACTTCTCCGTCTGAGCTGGAGACAACAGATTCGTCGGAAAGACATTGGCTGCCGGCTGTAATTGGGACATCTTGCAGACCGAAACAAACTTCAAAAATAGGATAAGTATACTACTACTACTACTACACACACACAGAGAGAGAGACAGAGAGATAGAATGTTGCTTAGTTTTTAAGATAATTTTCTATAAATTAATTGGGAGCGATGTACTGAGTTTGCTGGGAGATAATTCGATCCCATGACGATCATGAATGAAGGCGGCTGGAAGAGCTTACCGTAGTCCGTCTACAGATTTCTCTGTTCGTAAAGATTCAGCAGAAAACCTAATCTGGTGTCAACCTTTTAAGATGGAAATAAAGGTTTAAGGTGAAAGGGTTAATTACGGGTAGGTGGATCGCTGGCTCGCTAGAAGAACGTTGTCCAGCGCTGTTGTAAGGGGCGAGACAGTATAAAACTGAATTTGTAAGCCCCCATGACACTCCCCTTATCTACACTTTGGTAAGTAGCTCAGGTGACCATCTCCATTGGTACTGATGTGAGATTGGGTTTCAAAGAGAGTAAAGATGCTCTTTGTGTTCTCAAAGAACAGAAAAGTTTCCTTTCAGTGCTAATTCTTTGAAATGTCTCAGAAAATAAAAATGATGGAGGTTAACAGCTGAGAAGAATAAAGGAACTACGTCTTCCAGTCAGGGTTGTTAATCAGACTGGCATTTAAAAAGGGTCAGGACAAAACAAAATTTCGTAGAATTAACAGTAAATTCTAGATAAAACAAACTCCACCTTTTCTTCGATTTTTTTAGTCCATGAACTTGATTTCTAGCGATTTTTATCATCAAATGAAAGGCATCTTTATCTTCTCTCCTACGGTGTCGCTCGCCGTGAAATAGTCATTAACTCTAAGACATTTTATAAGTGAACTGCTGTCTGCTTCACGAGTCAAGATTTACAGGGAACTTATTTCTAAACCGATTAATTATTATTAGTTAAAATGTTGATATGGATCTGGTCGAAAGTCTTACGAATAGCTCATGTAACCGTGTTTTCTGTCTACTCCATTTGTCCGGTGTCCGGTTGCAGCATAAATCGATCAACTTTACCAACTTTTACAGAAAATCTCGTCTTTAGTTTACCTTGGGTGAACATTTCCAGGCTTTGTTATCCTCCGCGGACTTTCCGTCACTTAATGTTAGTACAATCTATTACTCGGGAAAAAAGAACAAGTTAAATCATAGCAATAAGTGTATGTTAGTGAGACCGTCCAGAGTAGTGAGGGTTCTGATACTTTTTGGATACAATAAAAGTTACCTGGTGGTTTGGAGGTGACACCATCAGCCTGCATACAGAAGGATGAGTTTTCTTACCTGTTACGATGTTTTCTACACGGAATTTGTAATAACAAACTGTAATCGGTTGGTCTCCTCTTTCTTATTAGTGGACGACCATCGTTAAAAGTGCTAAGTTACAGCCGATTGCATGGAATATCTACTTGTCCGCGGATACACAATGTTCAGAGCTGCTGATCACAAAGTCTCGCTCTCTCGGTTGCCTGGTGTTTACAGTCTCTACTTCCCGGTGAACATGAGAATTTATCTTTCGAAATCGCTGTCATGGGATTCTTATTACGTTGATTTAACTTTGTTTTGACAATCGTTTAAATTTTAAAATAACTGCTTTCTTTTTGATAACAATGCTTTTTTAAGATATGAAAACATTTATTTTAAAAAGTGATTTAAAACAGAGGAGAAAGCTGCTGTTCATCTGTATGATTATTTTGAACTCAATGGGCCTCAGGCAGGATCCTGCCTTGGCATCACTGTAGAAATCTCTATTGTGTTGGATGTAGAAAAAGAGACGAACCTGTAGAAATCGAAGATCATCAGTGGGTGTGGAGCTTAACGCTTGAGGGGACGGGCGGACCCGCTAACAACCACCAGCTGATCCTGTGGCGGCCAGTCCTCCCACAGAAGGGAAAGAACTTTGGATATTGAAGGAAACATCTAAGACAGTATTATCCCACAGTTTCTATGGTTTGGGAGGTGAACAGCTACTCTCCTTGGCTTCACGGGCTGATATTATCATTGAGGCGAGAAGTTAACCACCATCTTGAGATAAAAGAGAATACAAATATGGCGGTAGTTTGCTACTTGTTCTCCTGGCGATTCTTCCACAGATCACACGTCGGATTTTTAGCTGTCGTCAACATCAGTCAGTGGTGAAAAGTAAGGAAGGTCAACCGGGCTCCTGACACAGAATTTACTGTAACCAACTTTTGTAGATCATCCCCATGATTACAGTTTGAGAAGAGGCCGCCTCCCCATCGTATGTCAGTAGAACACAACCTTACAGCTTTAATACGGTGAATCTCACTTCCATAACTATTTCTGTCTCACTGTTATTGTTGTTCCCTTTACTCTTTGTTAATCATTAATCACCGGGGATTATCGTTTTATATATTAAACTTTTTATTATATTTGCAGCCTTTTTAAAGAGGAAAGGCAAACGAAACTTAGCTCTGTTTCTGCTTGGATATTGATGGAGACAGAGATTCTGACACAAGATCACTGGTGCTAGTAACCGGGCACCAGAGATGATCCTCTGGTGCAGAACTGGCAGCGGACAACAGCAAAATAGTCTATTTATTATCTAGATTTCTGCTTTAAGTTTAGCTGGGATATTAATAGTTGTGGGCAATAATTTTATAACGAAAACGAAGTTCAAGACCATGAAATATTTTTCGCCACATCTGCGTAATTACAGGGAAAGTCACTTTGCTTATATTTTAGCAGGAAAGCGAAAGGTAATCGCCGTAAAGCTGAGACGAACTGTACACGAGCGGGTTCTGGTGTCGTTATTTTAGAGCCCGATATGAAATAGGAAGTGGAGACCAGGAACCTGAAATCGGAGTCAGGTTCTCTAACAGGCGGCATAGCAGATTATAGTTTCAAATGCAGCAGGACGTCTGCGAAGGTCCTGAAACATAAGAAAAGTGAAAATAGATATTTTCTTCTTTTTTTGCGTGACAAACCTGATATCTGGGGCCGGTGGCCAAACTTTGACAAATATTTCTATATCCGTATTTAAATTATTTTGCAAGTAATTCCTGGCCCTTTCTTGTTTGGGAAAAATCACAAACTCTGAGGTGCTACACACTAGTGTAACTTTAGGCAGCGAATGGCTCCTGTGGGTAGCTCACACAACGGCTGTGGATAAAAGTCCGCGTTTGGTTCCGTCAGACTGCAGCTCGGTTTCTTCTCGCTCTTCTCCATCCCGTTTATCTCCCAGAGAGGAGTTATTGCGAGGATCTTCCGGGCAGATACGGTGTTGATTAACTGGTAGCCCTTGACCAGCTCAATTGTCCCAAACGGTACCTGGGTTGCTTACTTGGTCACGGAGGCTGCTGCCGCACACCAGTCCCTTCTAACTCGGTTCTGTCAGATGCCCTCGAAGTCAGAGCAGGCGTTCGCCAAGAAGTAAATGTGTGCAACTGGTCTCTTATATCCTGCGGGCCAACAATTTACCATCCTCGTAGTACGTAACAGGACATGTGAACCTTGTCCAGCTGATTAAAGGTGTGAACATAGTAACATAAGGAACCCCTGACCATACTTGAAGCTGCAGCAGTAGGAAATCTGAACCCTGTTTCCTCCCCCGTGTAAATGAAAACGTTCTCACAATATTATCCCATAATAAAAAGATAAAATGACCCCAGTAAATTTCCACACGGTTTTCACCAAAACGGTGCTGGTTTCTGATGCTTACCCTGGTTCAACAACAAAAAAGGTATTGAAGAGAAAAAGCAGGACTGTGGTCCTTTTAGTGGTGAGATTGTCTTCAGCAGTGTTGTATTTGGGGACCATTCAGACTGTCACACTGTCGTATAGCAGACGGAAGAGCCTGAATGTACGCCACCAGTCTCTAATTCAGCGCCGTCCCCTTCAGGCGTAACGACATCGCTCCGGTTGGTGGCATCGACTACGAAAGACAATTAAGTTCGTCTGGCTTTACGTCAGAAGTGACTGCTCTTAAGAACTCAAATTATGGTCTGGCTGTGAGATCGGCAAACGTTTTAACGAAATATCCTCTCCATCAGCTGCACAAACAAGGAAGAACATGCCGTATTGGAATCTAATCGTGGTTCATGGGATCCTGGAGAAGTTCAGCAGCAGTGGGCGGCTACTAGAGATGTGGAAAAGAGCTGACTGTTATTAAGCCGCCTCCATATTATAAAGTTTGAATTAATTAGAATACACGCACTGACTGTTTGTTTTCAGTTCCAGTTCTCGGCTGCAGGTGGTCCAGTGATTAACCTATTAGACTTCCCAGGCAGGGAAAAGTTAACACTTTACGGTCCAGTAAATCTAATATAACTGCTACATCTTCCAATGGTATTTAATGTAGATGAATTAAGCCAACACTTCATGCAGCGTTTAAGGGCGATACCGGGTATTAAGAATTAAATGGCTGGTATATATTCTTTTCTCTGTTAATACCTGACTGTAACTGGAAAGGTGTAGGACACGGTTGACTGATTTACGGGCCGAAGTAACACAACGTGGAAATGTACATAAGCAGAAGTAAATTGAAGTGAGGTGTGAAGTAAAATTTGATGTATGCTGATAAGATGGCGGTCAAAAAACAAATTTTAAAATCTAAGAAGTAAAAAAGGATAGAGTCTCATAAATAAAGGATGATCCAGCCATTAAAGGTCGAGCTTGCAATTCACATGTAACTATTTATTTTGTATTTTTAATAGAAAAAGATACTAAAGGGACAGTTCCTGCTCATACGTGCGGTAGAAGTAAAGCCAAGGTCCGTGATCTAGTCCTTCATTTCTTTGACGTTTACCATGTAGACAATTCCAAAATAACTAAAGGATTTAATTGAAGTTCTAGGCCGGTATTAGAGGTATTTAAAGATGCATAATTAACAGTTATTAATTATTATAGTTATTTAAATGTGCAGAATTAACAGCAAACATATAGAAGTGGTTGTAGGTACAGCGTCAAGCTCTGAGCCTCATTTGAAGATGGATATCGTAATTGCTATTTATAGGATGATGAGAAACGTTTGGCTGTCATGGCTGTATATTCAGTCAAAGTAAACAGGATAATTACCTGATCTAGTTATTGATACTCTTCTTGAAATGTTCATAATGGGGAAATTCAGTTCAAAAAGTGCAGTTGTTAAATTATCCAATAGTGCTCGCGGTCTCCGAGGTGGTCAATGATGCGTCATTGACAGATTAGGTGGCTGCAGCAGACGACTTTTACTGATTTGGTTTACCATCCAGCAGGATCGGTTCACTGACCAGCTTCTTGAAGCTGATTACTTTCCGTTTTCGTAGGTACTTTTTAGCTTCGTGTTGTTTTATTCAACAGTAGATCATCAGCACCTATGCTTGCTGCAGTCTGTCTGCACTCGACCTTTAAGTCTATTGAGCTTCTTCTCATCTACAAACATACAGGAAGGAATGTAGAATTCTAAAGCAGTTTCACTCAAAGAAACACGATCTACGAGAAATTATCATCACGCTTATTATTTTCGCCCAAGGGGTAGCAAAACGTCTGCGGATCTGCCATCTCTCCCAGTTTTTCATGAAAGATTAATCCCTTGTGGATGGTTTTCTATATTCTGTAGGAGAACACAAATCCGATGGCGTATTCTTATCGACGCCGTACAAACACTAGATAAAACTATTAAGCTCTCTTTACCTCCCTTAACATTTAGGATGAGCACAGATTTTCATTATTTTGTCGAAAGAAATCATATTGAAAACCATTTTCTCAAGGGGCTTGAATGCGTCACGATGGCGGCCTAAATCTAAAGCAGGGAGTTCTCGTTATATTCACAACCAGTTTCAGTCTCCTTTGTACAGAGAGAGGTTGTTAACCGGTGCAACCTGTTTCGCTGGGAGCCGATTGTTCGAGTAAAGACTGGAATCAGCCGGAAGAGAATTTCTCGGGATAAACTCTGTGGTAGAGGCAGAGTTCTCTTTCTGGTCGAATTCAATTTTCTTATTGTCTGGATTTGTCTTACGATCAGATTATACAGGATTGAAGATGTATTCCAATCCAGCCCCGCCGCAGTGTGTGCAATACGAGCAGGATGCAAAATCCCCAATTATAATCAGAAATCATCTTCCATTTCCGGTGGCTGCCCTTTGGAAGATTACATGGGTCCTCCAACTGTGCGGGGCCACTCACCTAAACACATGCTATGCTCACATACATTACATCCCTGCTAATCGTAAAGATTACTATAGTTTTAAAATGTTTAGTGTTTTCTGCAGCATCATATTATCATAATGGATGTCATGTAATGAAGCCATACTGCTGATCTCATATGCATCATCAGTAATTTTACCTACAAAGTAAATTAGAGAAGTAAACTTTTGTTTCTTTATTGTTTTATTTCGGATGAAAGCTGATCTAGATGAGTGCACAGTTTTAGGACTGGAGTAGTTCGTGTTATCACGGCTTCCGGTCAGTCGTACAGAAAAACACTTTTTAATCCTTATAAATTAGCTAAAATTAAGTAATGTATCCATAATACTAGGCCTACTTAATAGTTTTACAGGAAATCACATTTAGCAAAATATACTAAAGATATTCAGGAAAAGTCACTTTAGATTCAAACTTTTCAGGAGAGAATTAAGCCATTTGTTGTACCTTTTTGTTTAATCATTTCCATGCCACCTGGGGGTGCTCTCATTACCCATACAATCTGTGTTACACAGCACAGGTTCGGCTATAGGTGCTGTGACACCGAGTTAGTTCCTTCCTTCCTGATTACGACGACAAATCCGTATGCTGTTCCAGCCCCACGTGTTTACATCACCAGACTGGTGACTGAAGGGGTACAGCCATGTCAACACAAAAACTGCTGGTGCTTCTTGGCGTCAGGTAAAACCTGAATTGGTCTACGGAACGATATAAATAATAATGTTATTGCTATTATTATTTATAAATACACATTTAGAACAAACGAGAAAATCAATGAATGGTTCTTTAAAATTATAATAATTTTTTTGAAAATAAAGAACTAAAATGTATTATTATTGTTATGTTTCATCAGTAAATTATTGGTTATTATTTCAATAATCTAAACGGTAATTTCAGCGAATCACGGAAGGCAGGTTCCACATTCTCTGCCCGCAAGACCAGCTGTATAATTATGATGATAAGTTGTTTACCTTCCTCACTTTCCACTGGAGCAGTCCCTCTTCAGTACCAAAATCTATATGCTGTTCGCTCTGTAAATTTCAAACTTTGCTTCCACCATCTTACCAATTTTTCTTTCTGCTCCAGCTTAAGATCATCTACATTTTTTTTATTTCCCTGGACTGGAAATATTAACTTCTGTATCTTGATTGGCTAAAAATCTGCACCGGAAAACTGCTACTTTATTTAAGTTGTTTAATAAATAAACAATCAGCTAGGGAATGGTTAGATGATGTTAAAGTTACTAAGTAATGATACAGAACGTAAAGATATAGGACCTATCCTAATCCACTTGTCTTCTCCAGAACGCTGGTAGATGTAATGTGGATATTATGCTGCTACTCACTGATGATCAATTTTTCCAAGCAAGACCTGTGTATCTAAGGAAACAGTTACTGAAGCGAGATGTGATGGTATTAACACGAGAACTCATAGGTCAGTAGAAGTTATAAATGCTGCAGCATAACAAAGGATGTTACATGTTTTAGACATTTTTATGACAAAAACCCTTCGGTTCATATGTTCAATAAAAGATTAAACGAATAAGGGAGACCTTGTTATTTCTGGTTAAACATCACCTATACCACGCTGTGGACGAGATCTTATTCAAACCGGACGATTACAGATCACGTGGTCTTACTTTGCTCACTGCTCCATCCTAACTGACGGCTGACTCTTGAAACGTGAAGCTGCAGATTACCACCACAGAAGCTGGTGCACAATATCCCAGAATACCTCTCACTCGTGGAGAAACAAGCGCCATACTTTATAAACTCTACAGTCTACAACGGCGCCAGTCCGGCACTTTCCCAAAAAATAATAATAGAGCAAAACCTGATGCCGTTGAAAGATCGCCATACTTAAAGTTCCCTGAATCATTGGATAACTGAGTGCAGAAATCTCATACAAGATCGGGGGAGAACAGTCACGTGACATCACAGTACTGTAACAGTTTTCTGCCAAGATGTCTGACAACAATATGACTGTGTAGCTGTAGGTCTTCAGATTTCTAGGGTGATTTTTATTAGGGAAGATGTGAATTTTGTTTAAATTACCAGTTTTTAGTTTGAAAAACTTATATAGTACTAAAATAACAGATAATGATAATTATATTACTCCATTACTCAGAATTGCACAGTCTATTGAAATATCTCAGTTTGATTTCTAGTTGACTCGTGGCAGATCTCCTCCTATCAGGACATTTAAGATTATCAGAAATTTTGTCAACATAATCCAATCATTCTATTCAAAAACTGTAAAAGTGGTGACAGTATTAAAAAAAAATTACATTTGATTATCTGCCACTACTATTTATTATTTAATCTCATCGATAGCTAACATTGCAAGTCACGAATTATGCAGTGCATATAAAAACTTTGGTCATATGTTTTGTAGCTTGGGAAATGTGTGTGAAATGTATGGTACAAACCATACAGCTCAACGGCATCTCGCACAATCCTGACGCATGCAAGGCTCTTTTTGATTTTCATAACAGAAGAGAGCTATAGCAAGCATTAATACTGGAAAGTGTTTGTTTCGACATTTGAAATATACTTTGGGAAAACAGCGACCGTGATGTGAAATTGAACGAAATAGCAAGAATATCAAAAGTTGTTCAATTTGGACTCCGTAATAGTGCGATGCAGTATAGAATATCAATGAAGCATTAATTACTATGAGTGGAATGTTCATGTATCTGCTCTGCTAAACTTGTCTGTACGCAGTTTGTGCTGGTAGCTCATTTCATGTGTTTTTGACCTACGACAAAGAAAATACCACTAAATATGATTTCTTTCTAGAATTAATTCAATTAGGTTGAACGTTTGGCAGCGGATCAGCAGGTGAATGACTGGAGGAGGGATGAGAACTGACAAAGCTGGGCTCCTGATGGTGTAACCTGCTATAATTAAACTGCTGTCCGCTCAGTAAAGTTTCTGGGTGGGGAAAGATTAGGTACAGGGTGGGTTTTCTTCCACCCAAAGTAAACAAATGTCAGACGACAGGAAATTCATGGTTCTAGTTCTGTAATCGCTTTAACAAACGATAAGGTGGCATAAAAGATCCAGGATGAGGTTCTGAAAGATGAAGTGAAGATAAATTTTCTTCAGTGTTAAGTTGTCGTGTTGCCCAATTTGTTCATCTGTTGATTTTAGTAAATGAAAGTAGGTTTGAGGAAATAAGAAAAAAGAGAGAGAGAGATGAATTTTAGGGGAATATTTTGCCATAGTAGGAAGTCTGTTTTTGTCCTTATGCAGATGTAATTGGGACTAAACGGTTCACTGCTCGTTCTGTGCCTGTGATATTTCTTGCCATCCTCATGGATTCTCATAGTCCCAATAACAACATTAGAAATACATGTCACAGTTGGTGAGCCCATCAACAGCTTTACTCTGACTGGAGCGAGCGGAAATAGCCCAGTTACTTGCTCGTATCACGTGATCTGTAGACACGGTCCACTGTTTTGCGCTGGTGAAATTTTTTTGTGTTGAAAGAAAACAGGGAATATTTCGCCGATGATGGCGATTTGTATTCTCTTGTGTTCGGACACAATTTCCCTGCTTTTAAAATAGTTTGTATTATTATTATATATTATTATTATTATTAGTTTAACATGATTGGTAATTTTCTTTACTTTTTTGTCCCATTTTAAATAAACTTTGACTGTGACCTTCCAGCTGATTGGGCATCGATACCAACAAAACATTTGGCTGATGTCGCTTTAAGGTGATTCTTGCTTTATTAACCGCCTGTATTTCATATTGGTTAACTCATATGGAGTTTACGCCACAAGTAATATAACATTAGTTATTAATATCCAGTAATTCGGAATGCCTGTGCTCTCTGTCGTTCTATATCTGTATAAGCTTTTGAAAATGAAGGATCGAATCTATGAAGATCAAAAGCAAGAATTTATTTCCTATAAGTCAATAACTGTCAAAATTTGCACGTTTAAAGGAGTTGTCTCCCTTATACCATAATAAAAACAAATTTCTTACACCCTGATCACCTCAGAATTTCGCCTAAAAACAGTTTCGATAAAAAAATTCTAATATTGTTCTCCCAACATCATCAGTTTTACAGGTCTACAAATAAATATAAATCCATATTCCTGCTTTTGCTTCAGTTTGTAATTAAGGGAGGTAATCCGTGCATCACCACAGGAGAAATCCGTTACTTTTCAGAATAAACAAACAGTAATGCTAGATTTTGCTGCACACTTACATACATCTGAACGCACTTTACCCCCCCTCCACCACTGGCAACACAATAGATATTTAGATAAAATTACCGACGGAATCATATTTATAGATCATCGATGAAAATAACTGAAATTAAAACTTTCAGTTACACATTAATAAAATTTGTTGTACCTCCGTAATATTCAGTTTGCGGCTGGACTTCTCAAGAGAGAGAGCCCCGAGCTACCTGCCGCAGGGGAGGTAACTGGCTCAATGGGTACTTATTTATACTATCAGGCGGAATGCAGGAAACTCTATGCGCTCAGCTCCTTTGTCTACATCGTCAGTATTTACTGAAACAGCGAGGAAGCAGATTTTGTTAACAACAAAACAATCGAGTAAACAGAAAAACAACTGGTTCTGATACAATGCAATAAATAAACAATAAAGTAAAACAAACAGTAAACAGGGTAACATAAATGGACCATTAAATCAGATAAACACATCAGTAAATACCACAAGATGAAGCAGTGGAGGTAATATGGCCAACCCGTCAGTGAATAGAGGAAATTCACATCACATACACTCAGCTTGGTAGACGCTAAAATGACTTCCTCTCACAACATCCAATAAATCGGAGTAAATCACGGTTCAATATCATACAATTCATCTTTAAATTATAATTCAATTTAGGATAAATTTTAATAAAATCAGGAATCACCAGACGCAGCAGCAAACTGGGTGCAAGACCCTTTAATGGTTTCATTGTAGTCTGTTCTCCGTCCGGGTAATTTCTCGTTCGTGTGTTTGACCGGATTAACCGGTTTTCCGGTCAGATGTACACCTCAGCCACCGATTCGGTCTCCGTCTGTTCCCGGTCAGAGTCCTTGTCTGGCATCACTACCAGTATCAACAGGCGGTTATCCAGACTGGATGTAGAATGTACACTCAAAGATACGGAGAGCGATAGAATCTGACAGAGACACAGTTTCTATGCAAACAAAATTAACCCCTTACCTTGGGGATGCCCCATCACAAGCGAGTTCCGTGACCACACCGTTGTCCTCCTCTCATTCTCAGCAGCAACATGGAGTTATCCCCCCTGCGTTTGTTCAAATTACGTGTACAGCCGCGCGTCCCGCTACTTTGGCGAACTGCGGCAAGACGAGCGGATATGAGGGCGTGGCTAACCAGGACGGACCAATCAGAGCGCGACCCGCCAGGAGAGGAGGGAAACTGAAGCCAGCAGACGACCGGGTCCTGGTGCTAAGGCGGGAAAGCTGGCAGCGGATAGAAGAGAAGCCGGGCTGTCCTCAGTAGCCGACATTTCTCCCAGCTTTCACAGCCCGGATGCGGTTTTCTTCATTTTGACAAGATGTCGGACGCCCTGTTGTAAGTTTTCACTGCTCTTCAATTATTTAGAAAAGACCGCCGCCATTTGTCAATTGTTGTTTGTGGTCGTCGGTCTGTAGGCGACATTTCGTTGTTCGTACATTATCCAGTAGCGATTATCCTGGCCCCATCATCCAGGTAATGGATGGATCGGTCATGAAGACATCGGTCAGTTACGTGTGGCCCCGTGGATAATTCTTATCGTCCATTGGATTAGTCCTGTCCGGCATTTGGTACTCCATGGAGTACATGCACCCACCCAATAATGATGTCTGTGCTCAGACCCCCTCCACCTTAGTGGTCCTTCCTGTGATGTCTGTGGGCCAGTCTAATGTTCCAGCTCCCCTCTGTACTGGTATGTGCCAGGAACAGCACTGAAGGCTAAACCTTGACCCGTCAGTAAAGCAGACATGGCTCCGGTCATGTGATGTCCACGGCAGATCGACTGCTGCTGTTTATGAAGGCGGATTAAGGGGATACACCCCATGAATCATCTCTTTCATGCAGCCCCCTGTGTGAGGTCGAGGCTGGTGCCAACCTTCCTCCTGCTACAGAAAGATGAGAAGAAACTTGAGTCAGTGCTGAGTTTCTGCTGGGGTTGTGACCCCTGGTCGACCCTGGATTAATCACTGCCGAGAAACCACACCTGCCATTCCTCCCCTGAATCTGGGACTGCCCCCAGCCCCTGCCCCTTAAACATTTACTGACTGTGGTTGGTTAAATTGTTTTGACTTTTGGAAAAATCTGCTGTACAGAAGGCGTCAAAGGAATTCGTCTCCCTTGAGAACATTTCCGGGTGGATTACTGTTTATACACTAATTAAAATGGTCGATAAACAGGTTTCTAACTTCGTGTGAGACAGCAGCATCAAGAACTATACATCATTAAAAATCAACCTTGAACTTAGCAGATTGGTTGGTTCTCTGTATCCTTCAGTACGTGAAGCTCAGTGGAGGAGATTCCTGGCTCTCGGTTGACCCGAGGTGGGTTTTCATTAACCCAGCTGAAGCTTCGTTCATACGAGGCCACGGCTACTGGTAGAGTTAGATGTGTGCAGAGGTGTTTCGCTGGTAGGACACATTTTGTGGGTGGGTGTGTGTGTCAGTCAGGTCAGTCAGAGGTTTTACATCAGTCGGTTTGAGAGATTGTAGTAACTGGTTAATAAACTCTTGGGACATTTTGCAGACCGTTCACAAGTCAGCTTGAAAGTGTTGTATTAACTACCCCTTTTCTTTACTTTAATTCTGCACAATTTTCTAAATTTTTAAGACTGCTAAGCAGTTTGTTGCTCCCCACCATATAAACTGTGCACAGGGCAGCTTCCCTGATTGCCCTCCCCCTGTTTAGCTACTATCCTTAATTCGTGACAATCGTGGAGTCCATTGTTTCATTTGTTAAAATAAGTGACATTGCTGATGAGGTGCAGAGAATGTTTCTCAGGTGATAGTAATTTCAGCTTCAGTGTGGATCATCTCTTACCATTGGGAGAATTGTTAATACTGTACATTCATAGCTTCCAAATGAGTCTGGTGAAAGGCTTTTACCATTATGGTAGCTGTTTGCTCATATTGGTCCCAGGCACATAGTAACATTATTACCCACCTTCTCTTCCTTTGTGCACATGGCATCTTATCCTCTTTCACTGAGCTTTTGACATGAATCAAGTATTTACAAAAGGTAATAAATAAATGAAAAGACCAAGTTCAAACTTCTATTTCTTATTGTGGTACTGAAATTAACGCAGGAGAGTTCATGGAAGAGTCGTGCTTAGTCACAGGAGGAGACACCAATGTTAAACATCAGTATGCATGTATCTTATTAATACCATTGATCACCCACCACCATTAATTTGCCCTCAGTGATACCTGTTGTTGTTCGGAACTTGGCTATTCACCTTTTAAATACATTTACATAAAAAATAAGAAAAATACTTCTACAAACTTTAGAAAGGCTATTTCTAGTCAATTTACATTTTAAATCATAAAACAAATTACTGTGGCTACAAAACCAAAATTCTTTCTGCATAATTATTAGAACATTTAATAAATAAACCATAACATTAACAGATTTACAACTAGGATGTTGTGGGTTGTATGTATTTAAAATCATGCAGTAACTATCTAATTAGAATGATTGGTAACTTATGTGGTGCAATTCCTTACTAGTTTACCAACTTCATAAATAAATGAACCTGACTGAAATCTACATATTTCAGGTATGTGGCTGTTTATGCAGTGGTGTGAATTAATGCACAGGCCCAGGGGGCTGAGCCAGTTCGTGGAACTTGAGGAAAATTATTTTTACTTGAAAGAAATTTTCCATAATTTTCCATCAATATTTGAGATTTCTTTTTGTAAATTTTTGAATTATAGAATATCAACCAAAGATTCTGTTTTATATAAGTATAGATAATGATTATCTAATTCTGGAGAACCATGTGATTGTAGGAGGGTAAATCAAGTAGTTCACTAAATCTGGCATTAACTCAACGTCCTGATTCTGTTTGCTTTTCTGAATCAGGTATACATATGTTTGTTGAATGACAACTGTTTTGTCTGGTAGTTTTGTGTGCCTTCTGGGTATAATGTCTCAAAATACATCAACTGTGGTGGTTTGTTTACAAATGTCTGCGATCATAAGAGAATTTTTACCAACACGGCCAAAATTCATTGTCACTATGGGCAATGTGACATCATGGATACTTTCCATGTGAATCACTGGGGCACAGCCTATTATTAAATGTAAACAAAGCTATTCTGAAGTAGAGAGGAATAAAAAAAAAAATCCCATTTTTTTATCTGTGATACTTTTCTAATATTTTAGAAAGTATAGTTTAATTTCTGAATAAGGGAATATTAAAATATGGTCATGAGGACATGCAAAGTCAGATATGGAAATAAACAAGGTTATTTTTGGAGTCTGTTGCTGTTTAAAAGGATCAAAATAGGCTCTATACATCACCTTGGAATCTCAGGGTACATTCATAATTAGATTCTTCTAGAATGAATTACATCTTAGTTCAAAAACTTATCACCTGAAGGAGGAGGATGTAGCTGTGTGCGTAACCATAAAATGCTGCATTTGTCTGAACTGGTGAGTTATTTCTCTTTATCGTTAAAAGTTATGGTGCCATTATATGCTGTCAATGTGA
Source organism: Nautilus pompilius (assembly GCA_018389105.1). Taxonomy (NCBI): domain Eukaryota; kingdom Metazoa; phylum Mollusca; class Cephalopoda; order Nautilida; family Nautilidae; genus Nautilus; species Nautilus pompilius. The sequence goes on from JACATO010000586.1 coordinate 148,265, forward strand.
TTATTAATTTTATATTAATCTCTTATGTGATAAGGATGTGCAATTACCATTATAGTGGATGATTGGTTACCAGTTAATAGGCCTTTTAGTTAAATTTGTAACAATATTTTTAAATTACTCCTATTGGGAGGCCAGAAATTTATTACTGTACACGAACATTATCTCAAGCAGGAAATAAAGTAGTTCTAAGACCCACTCTTTCCACTATGAATATATGTGAAACTTCATGTTTCCCAACATGAAAAATGTTTTCTGAAGAAAATTAGAGTAAAGTCACTTAAAATTGCTCAGTTTATATATTGTAACATTTGCCAGTATTTTCTTTTAATGAAAGCAGAAATAAAGACAAAAATACCTTGATTTCAACCTATTATTAGTTAAATTTCAAAGATAAGCTTTCTATGGAGTGCCTATATTGCTCTGCAGTATGTAAAAGTTATGTATCAGCAATATTATTTTTATAAAAGAGAGATAAAACAATATCATAATAGAAAGTGTGCATGTTTTGCTTATTCCAATGTAAGCAACCAGCATAATGTTAAATCTCATTTTCATGATGTGGAAAACCTCTCCTGTTTTGCCTAATTTTTTTAATTCATAATGTTATAACCTGTTAACTGATCAAGTATTTCTAATTCAGGTAAGTTTTCAAAATTATGATAGAGCTGAGAGATCAAGAGCTGTTCTGATTCTCTGGTGGACCATACCTGACCCAGGTACCAAGCTCAGTATAGGGGATGATCGGACCGTACTGTGTCAAATATCTCATGGTTTCTTCCTAGGAAAGGTAAACAGATTTTACTGTAGCTGTATGAATAACCACAGCTGGATCTTTGTTAGTAAAAGTATAATATTAATTACAGACGTCAAAGAACCTACATTGTGGTTGGATTTTTCAGAT